>JAHWFP010112775.1:9525-30381 GCA_023313725.1 Lithobius niger
TCACTTCCTGTTATGACATCACTTCCTGTTATGACATCACTTCCTGTTATGATGTCACTCCTTGGATTTGTGCTAAGTTTGTGTTTTGTGTGATATTAAGGATATTAGTCATAATGACGCAGTGAGTTTAGGTGATATTGAAAAACCTTTAAACAATCAATTGTTATTATTAGTGGAGAGTGTTTTGAACCAAACTCTGATGTATTGAGAGTTATAGTTGATTTTTAAAGTACATTTTTGTAAATTTACACCCATAACAGTTACGGCCAGTCCAGTGAGTTAAGTGCCAAAACAAAATTTGAGAAAATCCAGTCTAGATGAGGTTCTGGACTCGAACACACGACCTCCCAGCCTTGGTGCAGTTGGGCAGGGCTACATGCACCATATCATATGTGCAACTTCTAATATGGCGCATATAGCCCTGCCCAACTGCGCCAAGGCTGGGAGGCCGTGTGTTTAAATCCAGAACCGCATCTGGACTGAATTTTCTTCGTCGGATCTTTCCACCGTCCAACCAATAAAGTTGTCACAGTTAAAAAAAAAAAATGATATGGTTTTCAAAAATAAAAAAAGTTACAAAATAAAATTTTTGTTCGAGGAGGGCTCTATATAAGGCGAGATCAGGCAAGGAAAATTCGAACTCACAGTCTCCCAACCCTGGTGCAGTTGGGCAGGGCTACATGCACCATACGAGTAAAGAATCTCCACTACTGGCTCCCCTCTCGGGTGGTAGTAACTCCCCGCTAGGGTGGCAGTAACTCCCCTTTATGGGTTGGTGGTTAACTCCCCGTTTGGGTGGTAGTAACTCCTCGTGTAGGGTCCAGAAATAAAATTTTAAAAATTTCCATTTTTTTGTTGGTCCTTCGTAAGGAATAGTCATTTTTTTAATGTGTGTCTGCTAAATTCTTATTCGTCTTTTTTAGGAGCTCCAATTTATCTCCTCATTTTTCCTCATGTTTTTTTTTGGAAAATTATTTCGTATATAATAAAAGAATAATAATAAAAGGAATTAACGATTTTTCTTTCAGGAAAAAGAAAATGAATTCAAAATCACCATTTACGTGTGAATAGTGTGGAAAGGTCTATGCAACTCAGCAAGATTTGATCCATCATCTTCCCAACCATCGATCCGATCTTGGACCAGAGTGTTTACTCTTCGAAAACGAGTTAAAAGATATTGAAGGTGAAGTAAGGTACAAGTTGGTACATGATGATACGCATCGAATTTATTTCCGCAAAATTGAATATCTCGATTCATCTCGAGCGCTCAATATACTATATTATCCACTCAAATATCTTATCAAGACTTGCTTGGATCATCTGACCAGTTGTAAATTTCAACTGTGCTTAGAGGCAGATTTTACCAGGGATTCCGAAACCGTGCGAGCCTATTTCTTGTCTCTCTATACAGCCATTATAAGGAATATGATGTGTCGGAAATCTTGGAGGATGCTTGCAAAAAAATACAACAGTCAGATGAAACTTTCAAAGAAAGAGGCAGTGGTTGGCGCTTTTTGAAAGTTTGGGTTGTTACCGTAAAAGTGGCAAAAATCTATCCTTTTCGTCCTAGTTCTTTCTTACCCTTGCCGAGTGTATTACGCAAGAAAAGCAAAGTTATAGTGAATGTGGAAAATTCTGACTAAAAGTGGTTTCTATATTCCGTTTTAGCCGCTAAAATGAAGTGCTACGAAACCGAAGTTGAATATTACGAACCATTTTTGAATACTGTAGACCATTCCATGTTGAAGTTCCCCGTGACTCTACGACAAATTGATTCCTTTGAACGGGCCAATAATTTGCCCATTAACGTAATTTTGTACAAGGGTTCGATAGGATTACATCCGGTGAGAGTGAATAAAAACATGGAAGGAGCAGTAATTGACTTGTTACTAATAGCCGACAAAAAAGGAAATAGTCATTACTGCAGCATCCTCGATATTGATAGGCTACTCCGATTTCAAGGTGCTGGAACACATAGAAAATTTTACTGTCATAACTGCTTCGCGGTCTTTACTAAAGAACGATCCATGATGGAGCACGTCAGTAAATGTGTGAGACTGAATAAGGAGCAAGTACTCGCTTTCCTACCACCTGGTAATACCACGTTAAAATTCCAACACTATAACAGACATAATCCTCATCCATGGAAAATTTACGCAGATTTCGAATGCATGCTCAGACCCGTACCAACAAGTAGCGTCGATCCATCTTTGAGTTCGTCTACTAACGTCAGTTTGCATTCACCTAGTAGTTTTGGATATGTGGTTATTGGTCCAGAAAATGAAATCGTGAGTCAAAAATTCTACCTCGGTGAGGATGCGGTGGATAAGTTTTACAAATGTATGAATATCGAAATTAACAAGTTTGCCTGCATTCTATCGCGGCCAAAACTTCTGATGATGAGTGTCGAAGATGAAATTCAGTTCTTGAAAGCTGATACTTGCTACTACTGCAACAAAGTCATGCTTACAGATAATCTCTCATTGAAGAAAGTGAAAGATCATTGTCACTTCACGGGAAAGTTCAGAGGTGCTTCTCACGTAAAATGCAATCTGGATGCAAGGAGCATAAATACTATCCCGATCGTCTTCCATAATTTAGAAGGCTACGATATGCATCTACTGATTTCAGCGGCAAAAAACTTCCCTTCGGGAGTGGACGTTCTTGCTAGAAACACCGAGCGTTTCATGAGTATGACTATTCCGAGATACTTTTGCTTCAATGATAAGAGATTTTCAGTAAGGTTGCATTTTTTAGACATTTATAGTTTCCTATCTTCGTCGCTGGAAACTTTGGCTAAAAACCACAAGAAAGATCGACCCTTCAACATCTTGAAAACTGCTCTTGAATCGGTAGATTGAGTCGGGAGAGGTCTCGGATTCATTGACGCAGAAAGGTCATTATCCATACGAGTACATGCAGCCTATGGACGTTTTTAAAGAACGAAAATTAACTCCTAAAGAGGCATTCTTCTTCACTCTACGAGGTGAAGGCATCACTGATACAGAGTATGATCATGCTACGTCTGTTTGGAATTTGCTGAAGGAGAAGGTTTTTAAAAATTATCATCGTGTATATCAGATGACCGACGTGTATCTTCTAGCCGACATTTTTCAGACTTTCAGGGAAACTTGTTTGCTCAATGATGGCATAGATCCGTGCTACTATGTGTCCACACCAGGGTTTAGTTGGGGAGCCGCGTTGAAAAAAAACCGAAGCCGAACTAGAATTGTTTACTCATGGACGAAAGCATAACTTTGTAACTTCCGGCTATCAGAGGTGGAACAACTTTTGTGTCAAAAGGCACTCGATCGCCAATAACAAATATCCACCAGACATCTACAACAAGAATCTACCTAGTCTATATCTAGTAGATTTGGATGTCAACAACTTATACGGACTAGCCATGACCGAATTCTTTCCATACGATCGACTTAGTTGGCTGACGAGGAAAGAAATTCTCGAATAATTTGCATGGCATCGGTTGAAAAAGATTCGGAATACGGTTATATATTGGAAGTGGACTTGGACTATCCATCCCAGCTAGACGACGATCACAACGCTTATCCTTTAGCACCAGAAAAGTTTAAAATAATGCCAAAACTCGTGTCTCCCTTCATGAAAAAAATGGCAGGAAACAAGAAGATCGTTTCCTTCCAAACTGACAACTAACCTGCTCCCGAAGAAAAACTATATAGTTCATTAAAGAAATTTACAATTCTACTTGAAGCACGATTTTTCACAGAATTCTAAAATTTCGTCAGAAGCAATGGCTAAAATCTTACATGGAATTTAATACCGAGAAGCGTCAACTCGCAACGACGACGTTCGAAAAAGATTTTTTCAAACTGAAAAATAATTCGGTGTTTGGAAAAACGATGGAAAACAAATCGGGGCGTTTATCCGTGAAGTTGTCCGATAATCCAAAAAAATCTGTCAAGTACGGATTCATTCAAGATCCTCTGCCACACACGGATTCATTCAAGATCCTCAACAAAAATCTCATACAAGTAAACTTGAAACTTCGTAACATCAAGTGCGACTTACCGACTTACTCCGGTTTTTGCATCCTCGAACTTTCCAAACTCACAATGTATGAATTTCACCACAAGTTTTAGCATCCAAAACATAGAGACTGAGCGCGTTTACTTTTCATGGATACCGACAGTCTGTTCTATGAGGTAGAGACTGAAGATTTTTACCGGGACATGGAAATTGAGTCAGATAGATTCGATACCAGCAATTATGATCCATCTCATCCTCTGTATAGTATTAAAAACATACAAGTCCTGGGGAAAATGAAAGATGAGACGGCTGGCATCACGTTAAAAGAATTTGTATGCTTGAAAGCAAAAATGTACTCAGTTTTAGTAGGGGAAGAGAATATTAGAAAGGCTAAAGGGATTAGTAAAGCGTTTATCAAAAAAAGTCTCAGTCACGAAGACTACAAAAAAGCGCTATTTTCTAAAACATCGTCAAAAGCCACATGGATGAGCATTCAAAGTAAGGATCATCAGCTCGCTACGGATGAAATTTCAAAATCTTCCGTATCTACTT
Source organism: Lithobius niger (assembly GCA_023313725.1). NCBI lineage: Eukaryota > Metazoa > Arthropoda > Chilopoda > Lithobiomorpha > Lithobiidae > Lithobius > Lithobius niger. The sequence continues at coordinate 14,083 of JAHWFP010112775.1, forward strand.
ACGACGATAAGAGATTCGTGGTGGATGATGGAATAAATACATTAGCGCAAGGTTACTACAGAACGGGTATAGCGCATGATTTTATAGACGGTATAAGCGATCCGATGGAGGATGAAGAAGCTGAAGAGCAAGCTTCGCTGGAGAAAGATGAGGAGGAAGAAGCATCAGCCACTGAATTGCCAAAACGAAGCGAAGAAGAAAAATTAGTGGCTAATAAGAGGAAAAGAGCCGCGCTTGCTCGTAAGAAACGTGCGATAGAAACTGTCGAACAGATAAAAGCAAGGTTGGAGAAACGTGCGACGGAAACTTTCGAACAGAGAAAAGCTAGGTTGGAGAAAATGGCCGCTGCTTTTCGTAAAAAACTTGAGACAGAAACTGTCGAACAGAGAAAATCTCGGTTGGAGAAAATGGCCACAGCTAAAAGAAGAAAATTAATATTCAGATGAACTGATATGTTCTGTTGTACTTAAAAATCAAGTAGAAAGAATTAAAAAAGATAAACTGCTAATCCTATCAGTCCAGCTATTAAATTTTGAATCATATTCCTTCCACTTAACGAAGTAGAGCATTTTCCCATCTGTACCTTTCTTTCGTCTTAATACTTTCTCCACTAAAAATAAATTAGGTACGAGAGTTTTTTGAATTTCTTGTTCGTAGAAACCTCTGAGCACCAGTTCGTTCAATTCGACTTCTAATAGATAAGTAACATGTTCGGTTTTTTGGACTTTACGGATTGTGAATACTTCGTTAGTAAAATTTTGTAAATAACCTTTATCAAAAATTTTCTTAATTAGAAATTCTGACTTTGTTTCCTACAACAAATTTGGGTTTTTTCAACGATTGTTTCGGTTTATTTTCAGTGTCGATTCGTGACGTCTGGTTACTTCCCTCGGTTTTAATTTAGCTGTGGAGTGAACCGTGTCATTGTACCGTGAAACTAACTCATCAATAAGTGTATCCATTGGTAGTTCCCCTGCTTGGTGAATTGTTTCCACATGCGAGTTTTCAGCGTTCTGTTGAAACGTTCTACAGCGCTCACTTTCTTCTCAGAGTGGGTAGAGTACAGGTTGATGTTGTGATGCTTAAGGAGCGCTTTAAAGCTTTTATTGTAGAATTCACTGCCTAAATCAACTTGTAAATTTTTAGAGGGTGTCGTTCCTTCGAGTATCTTTTTAAAGACATCCGTAAGGACTACACCGGATTTTGATTTAGGGGAATGGCCCAAGAAAACATGGACATGATGTTAATGCAAGTCAGTAGGTAGTTAAATCCTTTATTAACGTTAGAGTAAGGTATCATTTCCACCAAGTCCGATCATTCAGACTCCGCACAATCACTTTCTGCCTCGGAAAATGTTTCCGCGTCGGTTTGTGGAGTTCGTTTACGAGTTACTCCATTTCATTTTTTTTTCTTCCCATTCCGAACTTGAGCTTCATCCCCATGATTTTTTTAACGATTGCAGCAGCTAATTTTTCTCTCCAAGAGATCAAAGGATCCTTACGTACTTTTCAAGCTTTAGATATAAGAATTTCATCGGCGACGTGCCGTTCGTTTAAATTTGAGCTTTTTGAGTAGGCAATGTCATGTTCTTTATACGCCTCATGCAGTTTATTTATTCCGGGATCCCCTCTAGCTAGTCTCTGGTTAAGTTTTGTTCCTGGTCCGCAATATTGATATCCGGGTAAATGTACATCTACCGGTAAGTGGTCTACGATTTTATTTACGATTCCTTTCCCAGACTTGATGAAGAAGCTCTTTTCGTTCCCTACACTTCGCAAAAGTAGACTTCCATGCTTCTGTTATTTTTCGATGTAATAATAGTAGGGGGGCTTAACTAATCTAGCTGGTGGTATAGATCCCAAAGATGCGGTGACTTATTCTCAGTGGACAGATGTAAAAAATTTCAAAACTACGTTGGAGGAAAGTGCCGATGGTCAAATCGACGTGAAAGATAGACGAATCAAGGATCTGGCATCTCCAACACAATCTAAAGATGCGGCAAATAAAGAATAGGTCGACGCAAAGCTTTTCGTCACAACGAAGTGGAAACCAAACTCGGTTACGCTTTGAAGGAAGGTCCCGATGGACTGCTCGATGAAAAAAGTAAGCGAATCAAGTACCTTGCATCACCCACACAATCTAAGGATGCCGCGAATAAAGAATACATCGACGCGAAGCTTCTCACGAATTGGAAATCAAACTTGACAATGCCTTTATCATGGACTCTCGCGACTAGGGCATCCATTCCCGAGACACATTTGTAATCCAGCGATTTCGGGATTCTTTTCTCTTAATCCCGGGATCCCGGGATTAATCCCGAAATTTCGGGATTTATTCTTATTATTTTCAGTGGTAAAGAAAAAACTACATGAAAGGAAGGTTGCGTTCAAATAACTCACAAGATGAAAACTTTAGTGAGCACAGCTAGTTGGTAGCATGTTCTTCGTTTATTTGAAATGATCTGTCATTTTTTTATAGGTTTAAATGAATGGGAGTATTTTTAAGTTATTATTTTTTAATCTAGTTGTGATACATTTTGCATTCTGCAGACTGTGCTACAAAATTTTGAAACTTGATTCATTGGTTCTATTTCTAGGTGGGGCAAAATTTCTTCAACAAGTTAGAAACAACAACAAGAACAATGTAGTCACATTCAAATAGCGTTCAAAAGGCTCTGGGCCTTGTTCATACCTACGTTTTTAGCTATAAAACTTTAAAATCGGTTCATTGTTTTGCTATCTAGGTGAAACAAAATTTTCCCAACAAGAATAACAACATCAACAATACTGTAACCATACATTAAAATGTAGTCATATTGAAAGAGCGTGTAAAAAGGCCCTGGTTCTTAGTTAATATATACATTTTTCACTAATTAGTTCACTGGTTCGATCTCTAAGTTAAGAACAAATTTTCCCCAAAAACAAAAGAACATCAACAAGAATATTGTGACATCAAAATAGTCTTTAAAAGGCTGTAGGACTCGTTCACTGTATAAGCTACAAAACTTGAAAATCGATCCATGGGTTCGATGAACAGGTAAAAGAGCCAAGAGTCCCAACAACAAGAATAACAACAAAAATAACACTAAGAAATGGTCATGCTGTGAAGGTTAAATGGTTCTTTGGTTGTCATTAAAATTTTTAATTTCATAAAAACGTTATGACGCCACTCCAGCTACAGAATTTCGTTAATTTATGAAAATTTCGGAGGCAACTATAGGATTTCAAAGTTTGACATTTAAGATGAAAGTTCATACTGAGGCTTATCATGCAAGGACCGATGTTGCAGTCCTTTTGACCAATGACGCTGCAGTAACGAGACAAATAACCAAAATACAGTTTAAGTAATTTTTGTGTGCAATTGTAATTGCGTGTTGACTTTTATTTCTCTTTCTCATACCAGAGTAAGCAATAGACAAATTTGTTATCCATTTTATTTGATGGTGTTGCAAGGACACTGAAGAATTTTTCAATTTTAACCTTGGTCTAGAATTTAGACGTTGTTACTAGTAGTTAGACTCGAGCCTATAGACGAATTTAGCCTATTTTCAATCCCGTTAATCCCGGGATTTAGGCAGCCAAAATCCCGGGTTTTTCGGGAATAAAAAATGAACGGGATCCTGGAATCCAGAGATTCGAGAGCCCGGGATTGGATGCCCTGCTCGCGACATATTCGATGCAAAAAATAAACGAATCAGCAACCTGGCGTACCCCGAAAGGCCTTCGGAAGCTGTTAATAGAAACTATTTCTTCGAGGTTATTGGAGAAGCCTACGAAATAGACAAACTTCAAACGGCGTTGAACGAGGACGAGGATGGGGTACTCTATGCAAAAAATAGACGAATCAAATTTACGCTCCCTCCAACCGCGGAACACGACGTGGCTACTAAGGGTTACGTCGATAGTCGAATGGTTACTTTAAAGGTAGAAAAAAACTGCCGCCAGATGCGGAGGAAGCAAAGAACCCTTTAGAAAACGTCGGTTTTGTGATGGAAAGATATATAAATCCACTGTATATAATATATAAAGATATATAATATCGACTGTATAGTTACTTTTCGCGGAACTAGTCCTTACCTTAAAGGTCACTTTTTCACATGTATCAATAACTATCCTCGCCAATACTACTTATCAACATCCAGTTGGTATATCCTGGGAATGAGTATAACAAGTAGCGGAGACTAAAGATACGATACGATGTTTAATAAATAAGTTTTTGGATTTGTCGAAAAGTATACCCAAAGACAAAGGATTTCAAGTTTATCTCGGTTTCGAGAGACTTCTCCAACCATCAATTTTAAGTATAACGGAAATACCGATCATTGTGCGCGATGGTAACGTGATTTATATAATGGCTGATATGGCAAGCACATAAGATAAAGATTACCAGATAGATATATATACCTAACCAAGACTCGTTGTATAACATGGTCAAAGCAGAGACTATATACCAATCCATACAAAGAACAATGGGGATAACCGAGTTAAAGAGCTAACCGTCTTAAAATATCTTCGTAATCATATCCATTGCACGAGAAACTTAAAACAAATAAACAGAAATGACTACACAATGTTTGATTAAAATTTTGCACCCTGTCGTAATTGTATTTAACGGGTCCCAAATACTCCGAAATGGATGTCGGTGGTTCGAGGTTGCCGAAACTGTCGAAATAACAGGATATCTCAGTAACTGTCGAGTAAGCCACCCAATGACTTCCGTTTCCATCGTGAAACTTTTCGAGATTAACGATGCCGCATTTGCCACTAGGTTTAGGTTTTAATGGCAGAAGATCCTTGCTAACAGTACCTCTGTATTTAGGAATTTTCAAAACTTTGACTAATCTGTTTAAATCGAGATCCGTTAATGGTTTAGTAAAATCGATCAGACATTCACTGGCCTTAGAAAGAGCCCTCTGTCACGATTCGCTTTTTTTCTTTTTACGTTTCAATCCCGAACTCTCCATCTTCTTATGTCTCACCATTTCTTCCATTACCTTAGCATCGTTCTGGCTCTTTTTAACTGCAGCAACAATACCGGTGCCACATCCAGCTAGACCACCTACACCGGCTAAGATGGGTCCCAACAATGCCAACAATGGTAAAAACCCACCTCGTTTCGCGATCTTTATTCTTTTCACCTGCTCCGTTTTTTTTCCGATTTTACTTGTTTTCGTTTTTTGTTTCACAATCTCTTTTTTATTAAATCACTTCGACTTTGCCTTTATCCAATTTCAAACTCATTTTTCTATCTCTGATCAACAGCGTGTGGCACGTCGTGTTAATTGGAATCGCTGCATTAAATTTCAACTTTACTTGTACGTCGACTATGCCGGACTGATGTCTCTCAGACTGCTTGTAACAGTCCAAAACTACTAGAGGATACGTCTTTTTGAACTGCACCAAATCGATACACAAGTCCCCGACATCGTACAAAGCGTGTCTAAACTCTTGAGCCATTCTATACAGGATGGAGTATTCTACAGTAGCGTAATTTACGTTCAAGTCCAAGAACGGGTAACGTTCAGAATTTAAAGTTACGTGAGCGTCTTGAAGACTGCAGTGATCGAATACGGCTGGATTATTAGTTTGCGCATCTTTTCTATCAGTCTGCAGAGCTAGAATGACCCACCTCGGTTTTTCGACGGCCGAAGTAGTAAGCACGCGCCATGTGAAACTAGTGCTCTGAGGAAGTTCGCAACTATCGTAATACCAGTGCCTAAAACCCAAGTCCACGTTCATCCCACCTTCTATGTAGCTAAAAAGCCCGAGTTTTTGCTCGTCGGATGTGGTTACGTGCGGTACGTGCCACGAAACGCTACTTAATTCGACTTTCCCAACGGCTGTTGCAGCTGCCCTGAATACAGCATCGTCATTGCTCGCCCTAGACAATGTTAGGACATGCTTGGCACCGTACAGCACTTTGTCATAATTTTCGAAAAATCCCATGCAGTGTTTTAAAGGAATGGCAAACGAGAAGCTTCCTTTAGGAGTGGTCTGCTTTATGATGATGGAATGCCATAATTTGAATCCGATGTTATCGTTCGAACTGGCCGCGGAAGATTCTGCCGCATCTAACGCCCAGCAGTTCCCCATCAACGACACTTGATCTGTAGAGCCGTACATAAGGAGACCTTTCATGAGTGTCTTATAACCGGGGTAATTAAACTCGTCCACTAGCTTATCCCCCAAGTGATATTTAATGCTGGAAAACAGGTACATGGAACCATTATTGATGAGAGACACTACGTCCGCATCGGCAAAACTAGAACCGTCGGCATTCAGTAACCTGCCTTTAATCAGAAGATAACTATTCGCGACGTGTAGGAACAAATTCTGGTTTTCGATTACAATTCTAATTTCCGAATTGACGTTGTTTAGATTGGTTCCTACTATCGGATTATACTCGTGAAATGCGTAGCTCTCCACGGAAGAATCTTGTTGTAAAGATTCGTTTATATCGAGGTAATGTTCCGTTAAACTCATCTTCTTGCTCTCGTTATAAATTTGATGAATGCTGCGTTTTTTGCCCTTAATTGATTATTATCTACGACGAATCCTTATCCAATTATTCTTTATTTTCTTTCGAATACTAACATCTTTTTTTTTTAATATGTACAAAATTATTTTTAGACCTCAGATGAAGTCTGATGGTAAGGGTTTCCCCGTTTAAATTTATCATTTCGTTATCTTGAGAAGTTTATCAAATACGAATATTACGAATCTTGTCGGTAGTTACGGGTAGGTAAATTAAATTTTGAGGGGAAATTATGATCTTATAACCCGGTGGCACTCCCGGATAAAAAGCGTATATGCAAGGTTGAGTGTCGTTATTCACGTAGGAAGACCCGATTATGTTGGTATGAACGAAAATTGTATTGAGCCCCATTATATCCACGGATTTTTGACCTTGCTGAGTTTTAGTATAAGTTCCCTGAAGGAACCCTAGAACAGTTCCTAAATTATTATATCCCAGAAACGAAACGCCGTAGAGCGGATTATTTATAACAAAATTTCTTTTTAAAGTATTGTGATTCGGTTCTAAAACGATCGCATTTTTTTCGTGACCACTTCCTTCCAACGTAGACTGTATAAAATTATTCAGTCCGAAATTTCGTAAGCGCCGGGAACGACTTGCACCTCAATCCAATTCGCTCCACCATCGATGGTGTACAAAAATTCGTTATTGTCAGCGTGCACGTCGAAAATACTGTAGTACGTATCCAAGGAGACGAGCACCATTTCATACTCTTTTTAGGGTCTAAGTATATGGGCGTCTTTAAATTGCAGCTCAGTTCACCACCTATTCCCGTTAAAATTATTGAACTGGAATCCATGCCTTTTCTTTTTTTGTTATGTATTTTTAATAATGAAAAAAGGTACTGAAAGACACTTTCCAACCATCCTCCAGATCGATGAAAACGAAAAAAGGGTAACAAATGGCACTTTCCTACCATCTTTCAGATCGATGAAAAACCAGAAATGATACCCCCACTTTTCATTACCCACTGGAAGTGACACCCCCATTTTGATCTCGTGACTGGGGATATGTATGTTTGTTACCTAAAAAAGACATCCCCTCCAGATTACCAAAAAACGAAAAAAGGTAACAAAAGCCACCCTCCTCCAGATTGACAAAAAACCAGAAGTGACGTCCCCACTTTTCATCACGTGATCTGAAGTGCATCATTACCTCCACTCTGATCACATGACCGGAAGTGACATCATAGGAGGAAGCAAAAAAGTACTTTCCCACCCTTCTTCAGATCGACGAAAACCGGAAAACAGATAGTAAAAAGGACTTTTCCACCGTCCTCGAGATTGATAAAAAATGGAAGAGACACACCCCCACTTTTCAACAGATGATTGGAAGTGCATCATTATCCCCACTTTTATCACGTGACCGGAAGTGACATAGGAGGAACAAAAAGTACTTTCCCACCATTCTTCAGATCGATGAAAACCTGAAAACAGATAGTAAAAAGCACTTTTTCACCGTCCTCCAGATTGTCGAAAAATGGAACAAATTCAAATTCAAATTCAACAGATGATCGGAAGTGCATCATTACCCCCACTTTTATCACGTGACCGGAAGTGTGGGTATATATTTGTAACCGAATATCGCATTAACCATTCTCGACGAAAGCGGCGAAGGTGATGAAAGTAGTGAAAGCGACGAAAGCGGCGAAGGTGATGAAAGTGAAGCAGGGCTTTCGGTCTTTCGTCTTCGAAAGATGTGTAGTTGAGTCGGTTTTCGATGAAAGTCTTGGTTGTCGATGTTGGTTTCAGGCACTTTCGATGAAGGATCTTCGGCACTTTCAATCGGGCGATGATCTAGAGGCGAAAGTCTTGCTGGGGAGCCTTCGAGAGCGATCCGTCTGCGATGAGAGCTTGAGGAAAAGAGATGGCTGCCATGGGCACACCGTCTGCTTTTATAGGAAGGTCACGCATGGTGATGCATGCGCGTTAGGGTTGCGCACTGGACGTATCTAGAGAGCGAAAAAAACTCTTATAGAGCACTCAAGAACTGAATGCAATTAAATTTACAGGTAGTAGAAATTTTCGACTGACGAGTAGAAAGGGAAGTTTTAGAGCAATGGCCGCGCCCAACTTCAATTAAATCCTTGCATAGGCTGTTAGGCTTAGGGAATTGGTTGAGACGCATTATTCCTTATTACAGTTATAAGATTAGATTAGTACTAAAGGGTAAGGAACCGAAGTTCTTTGGGACTGATAAACAGGAAAGTTCATTTCAAACTCTAAAGAATTCGTTACTTACCGCACCGATTCTTGCGAGTCCAGACTACAATCTGCCATGGGAAATGTGGTCCGATGCGTCGTTCGGCTCAGTTGGTTCGGTTTTGTGTCAGCGTGACTCTTTAACTAATAAGCTGAGGTCAATCGACATGATTTCTCGTCGCCTTACAACTTGTGAAGCTAGATTAGGGGGTCTGTGAAAAGGAGCTCTTAGCGATTTGCTATTCACTTAAAAAGTGGCGTAGGTGGAAAAATATTATGTCACACTGATAGTAAATCCTTGGTAATCCTGTCTAAATGCAGTAATCCTGTAGGCTGTATGGTCCGTTGGTTGGTTGATTTATCACAGCTTGACGCTACACTTTGTTTTGTTTCTGGAAAATATAATCAAGTCGCAGATATTGTATCTCCAATGAGGGAAGATAAAAAGGATTACCGACCGATTAGTAATCTAATTCTCCTACCCGCAATTGACGAACGAACACAACAACCATATTTGTTGTTTAACAACTACTGCTTGTGCAACTAAATTGATGCAGAGCAGTTAACGATTGAGCAGATAGCAAAAGCTACGCGAACCGATCCCTTTACTTTGCTGCTAACACTAAAGGGTGAGAAGGGGCAAATCGTGTTTAAGTCAGCGGCTATGCGCAAATTCGTCAAGCGTTATGAAAACAAAGCTGTGGTCACTGATGATGTTATTTATGTAGACGTAAACAAAAATGTTTTGGATCAGCCTAACCTAAAAATACTGGTACTTAAAGCCTTACGTAAAAATATTATGGTAATGTTGCATGATATAACGTTAGGTGGTCACTTAGGAGTATATCGCACTTGGAAACGGCTGTACAGAGTTTACACTTGGCCTAGTGCAAGTAAAAGTGTTGTAAGATATACTCGCACATGCAAAATTTGTCAGCAACATAAAGCAAATCAAGGGCATAAGGCTCCGATGTTAGTTTCTGAAGAGCAGTCTAGATTTGACACGGTAATGGCGGTTATCAAAAGCCCGTTAGTCCTCTCTAAAGAAGGTTATGGTTTTATTCTCGTAGCCGTTGACGTGTTTTCCCGTTGGGTGGAGCTAGTACCGTTGAAAACGGTCCATCCATAGCGAAAGCACTCATAAATGACGTATTCGCTCATCATAATATACCACGTTCCTTAGTCTTTGACAATATTTTCGTGGTAATTTGGTAAACAGAGTATATAAACAGTGGGGGATTAAACCTACATTTATTTCAGTTTGGCACCCCCAAAGTAATTACAGTGAGCGTATTAACCGAGAATTAACTAAACTACTGGCAATGTATGTTAACACTGAAAATAGGTCTCGTAGGAATTGGCCAGATGGATTGAAACAAATTCAGATCGTGCTAAATTCTAATGTCAATACCACGACAGGATTTACGCCAAGTGTTTTATTGCATGGATATGAATTCAACCAACCCGAAACGCCAATCCCTAAAGCAACCCCGAGTGACGTAGATTTGGGGGATAGCCGTCTTAAACACAACGGCGCGTTGGCGCCGCGCTGTACGAAAAATGGCTTGCTCGCAGACAGTCGGAGCGAGAACATCGTGCTAATAAACTAAATAAACTTAAAACTAGAAAAAGTTTTAAGGTAGGTGATTTAGTTTTGCTACGCAGTCATCATAAAAGTGAAAAGAGTCGTTTCATAGGTAAGAAAATGTTTCCTAAATACGAGAGTAGGTTTCGAGTAGTAAAAGTTGTTAAACCAGTAACTTATCAGTTAGAAAATACAGAAACGGGTGTGCTCGATAAATATTACCATTATTCAGACAACTTAAAACGCTTAAATAAAGATGAGAGATGGGAAAATGATTCAGTAGAATATTAAGCTAGTGATTAGCTTTCTTTTTAATTAATTCCAATCTTTTAACTAGCTACTACAGTTTTGGATTTTAACAGCTAGGCTACACCAGTTACAATAATTGTGCAATGGGAAGACTTAATCGGAACTTTCATGTTTATCGATGTTAGCAATGTTAACACTTTCGTTTGATGTAGTTTCTAAAAGAAAGGGAAGATAGAAAAGAATTTTTTTATTTTTTATTTTTAACGTGGTTTTAGAGAAAGGGAGAGAAAGGAATAGCACTTAAGAAAATTGTTACCTGTCGTAGAAGTGGAGTAACCCTCCGAGTTAAGAGCTTTAAGGCGTGGTGGTGAAAGAGGAGAACACCAAAGTGCTAGCACCTTCGTCGAAATCCTGTGGTCGTTGTTCTCCATCGTCATCCGATCCGTGTTGTTCATAATTCACTATGACAGTATTTATGAATCTGGTTAAGTCATCACAGTTGTAGTGTTCAAACCGTTGCATGAATTCCTTCACATGTGAAGGTGTTAGGAATACGGTCAGCATTTTAAACATCTTAATTCTCCGAAGATGGTTCAGCAGTTGGTTTATACGAATTGTCAAGGCCAAGTGGATATCTGCATGTGATGAGTGGTAAAATTGGTTCATTGGGTTCAGGATTTGCTTCTGCCATTCTAGCGAAAAAACTAACATCCGATCAGGCTAAGCAACAAACCGAATTAAAACGAAGCATTCAAACGAATGTACGTACTTCGTGATAGCATGTCTGCAATCCAATTGTTGTAAGTTGTAAGTTTTAATTGTTGAAACGTGTCATGCCTAGCCTAAGACTATCATTGTTGTACTTTTTTTCTGCTTTAAGGCAAAAATTTTGCAATCACAAAATCGCAAGTGTTAAAATTGAAACCTTGTAGCAGCATTTATTTGATTTAAGCAAGTTGTCTGCGAATGTTTTCCTGTAATTTTCTGTGGGTTATAACTTAGTTGTACAGATTTCTAATTGATTGCCTGACTATAGCAATTAATGGAAGGGAGTTCATTGATTTTTAATGAAAAGAATTCTTGTAAGTCGCTAAGATTGCTTTCTAACTTAACACTAAACGAATCCATTTTTTTGTATTTTATGTTGAGTTACAGATTTTAATATGGGAAAGAAGTCTTCGGATATGACAATATGGCCCAGTTGTTTACTAAATATGCGTTGCTGGCCACAATGCATAAAGGTCTGTGAATTCTAAACCTGTTGAAGGGAAAGCTTATAAAGTTTTAGCGCACGCACAGCAATAGCATCTAATGTATTTTATATCCTATATAGGTCAATTTTACAGCATACTGTTACTCTTATTCTTGTTGTTTTCTTCTTCAGTGTTTTTTTGCCGGGGGGGGGGGGGGGGGGATCACGGTACGGCATTAATTATCATGCCATAATTTGGTATTTTAGCACCCCTGTTGCCAGTGATATTGAGCCTAGTGCTCTCTTAAGCTATTGTAGAGTAACCCTAAGATGTTAGTCACATCCTAAGATGCTTAGTGTGCTCATTTTATACGCTAAGTAGTGCTAGTGCACCCGTATTATATAACTGGGCAGAGCTATTATGGTTCATATCCAGATGTCATAACTATGGTTGTATGGTAGTCTGTACATTACACCTGTATGTAGGTGGAGCCCTGGTAGTGTGAGTGAGAGGGTGAAGTGCTGTGGGTACACCATGTGTTCCATCCTGGTACTATGAGCTGCTACTTAACCAACACCCCTGGCCTCAGCTGGTCAGTTCACCTCTGGGCTCCAACCCGGCAACACTTCTCTCCTCTCCTCTACACTAAAGGGTGGTGAAGCCTTCTACGCCTCCTGAGCTACTGAACCACTGTACTACCCGCGTGGACCTGAATAGACCTGCTTCAACCCTAACGAGTCTGGTTATTTGGGTGAGGACTTGGACTGCCTTCTACTCATACCCCGTAGCACCTTGTTAATACCTACATTTTATGCTATTAAAAGAGAATCAGTTTATAGGTTCGATATATAGGTTTGAGCAAAATTCTCCAAGAATAGCAACAATAAGAATGTTGTACTCTTATTATAATGGCGTTCAAAAGGCCGTGGGGCATTGTTCATGCCACGTTTTAAGCTGTGCAAGTTGAAAATCGGTTCACTGAATTTTAGGTTAAAGCAACATTTTTTTCAACAAGTATAACAACAACAAGCAGAACATCGTACTTACATTAAGTATAGCATTCAAAAGGACCTACTCCTTGTTAATGTCTATATTTTAAGCTATACAAATTGAAAAACTGTTCATTGGGTGGGAGCAAATTTTCCTAACAAGAAAAAGAACAACAACAACAATGTTGTAATCACGTTAAAACCCTAGGTCTTGTTCATACCTACGTTTTAAGCTCTAAAATTTGGCAATAGGTTCATTCGTTCGATCTCCAGGTAAAAAATTCCAACAACAACAACAGCAACAACAACAACAACAACAACAACAACAACAACAACAATAACAAACGGCCGTGCTGTACAGGCCAAATGATTCGATAGTTGCCATTAAAATGTCTAAAGTAGTGAAATAGTTATCACATGATCCAAAATACCGAATTTCGTTGGTTTATGTAAATTCTGGAGGAAACTGTTAGGTTACAAAGCTTACGACAAAAATTACAACATCAACAAGAATATTGTAGTCGCATTAAATAGTGTCCGATAGGCCCTGGTTCTTGTTAATACCTACACTTTAAGTGATAAAAACTGAAAATCCGTTGATTGGTTCGATATCAAGATGAGAGTAAAATTTCCCAACAACAAGAAGAAAAACAACAACGATATTGTAATCAGTTTAAAATAGCGTTCAAAAGGCCCTAGGCCTTGTTCATACCTACGTTTTAAAATATAAGTAGAGGCTGCAGCGACTGTCTAGTCGCACCCGGTCTTCTGTGCTTTTCTGCCACTTTCGAACATTTTGTGGCACACACCTCTATCACTTTCTGCAACAGCGTTCTCTATTATACAGTATGTCTCAGAAGTCCCGTCTTGGTGAATCAAGGCGTTAAGACTTGGATATAGATTGCTGATAATATCATGTTCGTATAGGAAGTCACCTACAACGAATCCGATGAGGATATTCAAAATTACCTTGAAGGTCGTCTTCAAGGTCATTCAATGTGTAACTCCTAAACTACGCATAGTACGGGCATAAAGTAAATTAGAAAGTTGTGGGGGATCGTGGGACTAGCACAACACAGAAAGCAGAACAGAAATCGCGTACAAAAGAAGGAAGATATTGGCAAAAGAAAGCAGAGAAGCCATCCTTGGGACAGCAGGAATAGCAGAAATAGGCCTAGTTGAACCATAAAGCGAAGCTGAAAGAAAGAAAGTAAACATTCTTGCCATGTTCCGATAATACTGTAAACTTAACTTCAGTAACAGATTTAAGGCAAAGTCCAGGGTGGGCAAGCCTTGAAAAAGGCCCATATTGTCTCCGAAAATGTAATCTGTCCTCCCAATCTCCCCATTATGTTAACTCAACACCCTGACTTCATAGTTACATTTCCCAAATTCGACCAATTAGAAAATGTCAACCTTAGTAGTCAGGGCCGCGTCCTGTTGGCCGCTTCTTTTTTTACATGTCGTAATTTTCACCATTAGATTCAGCAACCAAAAATTATTTTAAAAAAACGGCAAATTAAATTATCGTTGCTTCCTTAGAACTAATACGCTTTCTTTACATAACTCAATGAAATAATAACATGTGATCTACATATTTACACACTAAAAGAATCCATGCAACATGGTTTGGGTACTATTTAAAATTTTTATTTTTAACGAAATCCTTTTGTTTTTACGGTTGCATGTCTTCTTTTAGTGTGTAAATGTGAAGATCAAATGTTATTATTGCATTGAGTTATGTCAAGAAAGCCTATTAGCTATAAGGAAGCAACGATAATTTAATTTGCTTTTTTTTTAAACTTAGTTTTGGTTGTTGAATCTTATGGTGAAAACCGTTTCTCTATCTAGTACCGTTCTGAAGTTCAAAAAGGCGACGAACAAACTGATAAAATCGTTGCAATAGTCGGCTATTGGCGTGTCGGCTATACAGAAGACTAAAACTGAATATCGGTTCATTGTTTCGATCTCCAGGTGTTAAATTAGGTCATAATTCGGGCTATCATGCACATTGAGCTAAAAGTATGAAATTTCGCACACAAGTTATTCTTAGCAGTACAAATCGAACTACCCATGAAATATCCTCTTCCCAAGGTCCTCCAGCGTCCCCCTGCTCCCTCTCTGAAACTTGACCAAATATCTACAAAGAAATTTCCTAAATAAATCATTCTTAGCAGAACATGTTGAACTAAAATTTGTTGGTTAGCAGCCTCTTGGAGTAGACACAGGGGCACTGTGGGGTCCTAGTGGTACTCGTGGGGTTTCATAGCTACACTCTAAAAATTGCTGGGTCAAATGTTGACCCAATTTGCTGGGTCATGTTTGTTAGGTCAAATTCAACTCGAAGTTGGGTTATTCCATGAAATTATTGGCCCAACACAAGAGTCATAAACAACCAAAATAAAGGAGTCATTTTTCGAACCTAACAGTGGGTTAAAAGAAAAAAAGTTTACGTACAAACTTTAGTAATAATGCACACTTAACGATGATATTCGTGCTTTATTTTTAACAACCCAAACTGCGTAGTCATTTGGTTAAACAAAGGTGGGTAATAAACTATGCATTTGCCCAACAATAGTTGTTTGGGTATGCATAGTTGAGTAATTAGCACCGCATTTCACCCAACTAAAGAGTGAAACTGGCGCCTCTTGTGGTAGATATTGGAATCAATATTTTGACCCAACAATAGGGTTGTTTGGGTATGCTTAGTTGGGTAATTAACACCGCATTTGACTCAAAAAAAGTAAAATTGGCGCCTATGGCGGTAGAGTTTGGCTTCAATATTTATACCCAACAACAGGGTTGTTTGGGTATGCGTAGGATTATTAGCACCGCATTTTACCCAAACAAAAAGTGAAATTGGTGCCTCTTGTGGTAGAGTGTTGATCAATATTTTCACCCAACAATGGGGTTGTTTGGGGATGCATAATTGGGTAATACGGCAACGCATTTGACCCGACTAAAAAGTGAACTTGGCGCCTCTTGTGGTAGAGTTTGGAATCAATATTTTGGCCCAACAATACGGCTGTTCGGTTATGCATAGTTGGGCAATTAGGAACGCATTTGACCTAACTAAAAAAGTGAAATTGGTGCGTATGGCGGTAGAGTTTGGATTCAATATTTTCACCCAACAATATGGTTGTTTGGATATGCATAGTTGGGTAATTAGCACTGTATTTGACCCAACTAAAAAGTGAAAATAGCGCCTCTATGGTAAAGTTTCGAACTAATATTTTGACCCAATAATGGAGTTGTCTGGGTACGCATAGTTGGGTAATTAGCACTGCATTTGACTCAACTAAAAAATAAAACCGACGCCACATGTGGTAAAGTTTAGAATCATTATTTTGACCCAACAATAGGGTTGATTGGGTATGCATAGTTGGGTAATTAGAAAAGCATTTGACCAAACCAAAAAGTGAAATTGGCACCTTTTGTGGTAGACTTTGGAATCAATACTTTGAACTAACAAAAGGGTTGTTTGGGTATGCATAGTTGGATAATTAGCACCGCATTTGACCCAACTAAATGGTGAAATTGACGCCTCG
>JAHWFP010112779.1:0-22528 GCA_023313725.1 Lithobius niger
GTTCATATATAAACTCGAGCGGAGCCAAGGAAGCCACCTTTTCTTCTCTACGACCTGCTGTTCAAACAGCGATCCGGCTATGCTGCCGCAGTGGATAGCGACTCGGACGGGTAACCTCAATTTAATTTCTCTATACTGAACAGCATTCAAGAAGGAGAATACAAATAAAAAG
Organism: Lithobius niger; assembly: GCA_023313725.1. Lineage (NCBI taxonomy): Eukaryota > Metazoa > Arthropoda > Chilopoda > Lithobiomorpha > Lithobiidae > Lithobius > Lithobius niger. Next base: position 173 of record JAHWFP010112779.1, read on the forward strand.
GTAATGGATATTTTCAAGGCAACTAGAAACAGTGTTTTATGGTTCGTTTGAAGAGAATGATCAGAGATTATCAGTTCCCACGTCCCTGCTTGTAGCTGTTAATTTGTTTTTGTATGGCTCTTCTGAAATAAAGGACTCAAATCCACGCAGCCAATTATGACCATAAGTCAGCCGATTCTCTTTAATTGTAAGAGTCGGCCTCCAAGTGGAGAGATTGTGAGACATTATAAAACCCATGAACCACCCCACCCATTTGTATGATATTATCTACATACAACAAAAGCAGAAGCGCAGAAAGCGTAGATGTTAAGCGTGATGTAGGACTCTCCATTTCGACAATTCGATTGAAGGAAATTACAACTGCTCTCTCTCAAACTGTGGTTCAACGAGCAAAGGAAGAGAAAGTACTTTGTCCATTAACATTCTGCCGTGGAATATTTACTGTGGTGCATATGACAACATCGACCATAACTTACGCAGTGTCACATCCCAAGATTCATTTCATGGTACAGGAATTTCAATGTTCCAGATTCCATCAAATGCCGGTGAGGGAGAGGAACGACCAAATCATTGTTAGTATGCAAATATGAACCACTCAAGCAAGTAAGTACCGGTCTACAGTGTTTTTAATGCCACTGTTCTTCCAAACCTAGAACCTACTACCACAAAGTGTGACAAAAAAATCTGCTGCAAAAGCACTTTTTACAAAATGCAACCCTGCTGCATTAACACGATTGGTAAAATTTACCCTCCTGTGCTGCTGAATCACCACTACCGAGCGCACCAATAAGGTAGCTAACACCAAGGAACATTACTGTGTCTTTGGCATGGCTGTCTGTTTCTAATGTGGATGCATTTCTCATTCAGCTCATTCCACTTCACAGTCGCAGATGAAACACATTGTGATTTACCGCTACTAACAGATGATGAAAAACCTCTTCTTAAACAACACTCACTTGATATCCCCTGCATAGTGTCAAGACTGCAACAGTCAAGGTGAGCACTTGAAGTCGAAGGATTCTTGCGTATCCAGGTTTCTGAGCGCAGGTGACATTTTTGTTATTGAATCCGTTGAAACATGACTTATGCCACCGAGCAGAGTGTTTAAATAAAGTTTGCTGCAAAACCTCACCATCACCTAAGGCTTGCAAATCTATAGCTCCAGGCAGCTGTCCAAGCTCAAACGTTTCTGGAGAATGTCACCAAGTCTTTTGGTTGTAGCCAACATTGTGCCACACTCCGTCTTTATTTTGGGCACGACTGCAGAGATCATCTCCGCCAGTTTATATACACAAACAAGCTTAGTCCAGTCGAAACGAGGAGCTTCACAAAGATGTGAGCTAGCAACTCGCAGGCGTTGGGGACCTATTTATTACATCTGCTGCTCTCAGAATTTGATACTAGTTGAGATTATCTCGTAAATAACCAACAAAATCAATTAGAGCAGTTGACATCAAGATAACTATAAGACCAATAAAAACACTCTTACACTCTTTTTGAGGTCACCAACATGTTTAGGGGTGCCAATTTAGTGTGGCATGATGTGTCGCATGTTAATAAAGCAAGCTTGAATGAAAAAGTTGAAAATCAGACGCAATTTTGAAAAACAGTCGGAAAAACGGGCCAATTTTGATTATACAATATTTTAAAGGTTACCATAGTTTTCTACACAAAAAGTTAGCTGGAATTGATACCTTACTCAACAACATAACGAATATAAAAATTAAAAGGAAACTCCACGAGATTTTGAAAAAAATGGCCACCATTTTGAATCCTAAGGCAATTTTTTTGGGGGTCCCCTTCTAAAAGTGATCCCTTGGGTCTAATATGAATCATCAAAAACAAAACTGGTCCAAGGGGCCGTCAAGTTCCGAATGGTTCGGCCCTTCACAGGAGTGATATCAACACACCAAAACATTCGCCAAGTTAATCGCACCGCTTAATAGTTCGAAGGTTAAATGAAAACTAGAAGATTGCTACTTTCGGTAGCAATGTTAAAGTTTTCATTTAACGTCCAAAGTATTATTCGGTGCGATTAAGTTGGCGAATGTTTTGGTGTGTTGATATCACTCCTTTGAAGGGCTGAACCATTCGTAACTTGGCGGCTCCTTTTACCAGTTTTGGTTTTTGATATATCAGTCCTTTTTTAAAATTATGTATTAGACTCAACTCCACTACCATGCAGATGTGTAATAAACCTGTTTAAACCAATTATAGTGTCAATCGATTAGTTTTCTCTTGCAAATACAGCGATCGATATGGCTACTCATTGTCTAACACGTGTGAATAATTACGCCTCCTAAGAATACAATCCAAACATCCAAATGATTTCTTGGCCGCGGTTCCACGACGCGTATGCAACCGTAAAACCAGTGGTCAACTGTATTTCTATCTTTTGATCAACTGCAATGGATGGCATGGCGGCACACACCTCTCAATTAAAGACGAGCCCACTACGATTCTTCTATCGGTTTCATTTTTAAACTATTAGTTTATACACTAGTGAACTGAATCACATTAAAAATATTCAGCATCGTTTGGCAGTTTTACGATACGGGAGGCCTCCAAACCGTTTAGTCTCGGCGTTTTGAACATTTCTTTTATCCGACTGTGATGTTGCCACATCGCACGACTGATAAGGATGAAATATCTAGATAGCACAATCATTACCTAAATGTAGTTTTATGAATTTGCTCCCCCTCCCCTCCCCTGACAAAAAAATGTCATACAGTAGAAGTTGTTTTAAATATTTCTCTTCCTCCCCCAAAGAAAATGTACAAAGCACTAAAGCCATGAACGATTGTCCAAACAAATAGCCCAAGTCTACGTTAATTTCGCATGCCGGCATTCGACTATACAACTTTACTTTGCTCTCCAGTTATTCGTATAGATCAGTGGGGCCGCGCGCCAACGTCAAGGACGTAGAATAATTTCAGCGAACGCCAGTCATTGGTCAATTGGTGGTGACGTCAACTGCTGACGAACGCTACATAGTTCCCAGTCATTGGCCGGTGGATGGAAGACGTCAGTCGACTGAAGAAAAAATAACGACCTTCGTACGTTTGCTACGAACAAAAATCTGTGATTGTTTCTAGTGGAGGATTTCCCCGACGGATTCGACCCATTTACGAACTTAGACCTAGAAATGTGCCAAGAATCTGTGCGCAAAATTAGACATATATCTGATAATTCGTTCAAGCTCTATAGCGCGAACACACAGACAGACACTCAGACAGACAGACACCCAGACAGACAGACAGACAAGCCGTTCGCATACGAGTCTAATCGACTCTAACAAAGTGGCACGTCAACAAGAAATTGGTTTTCAACAATTTGCTACTACCTTTTGCCTATAGGCCGAACCATTCTCAATTTGGTCACCTCTTTATAGGTTTTTGGTTTGGTTTTAATTCTGTTGTAATTTGTTTTATTTCGTTAGTTTTGGTGTGTTGATATCACTCCTGTGAAGGGCCAAACCACTCAATTAGGTGGCCTCTTCGCAAGTTTTTGGCTTTGTTTATTTTGTTTTGTTTTTAGAGTTTTTTTTTTTTCGTGAATTGGACGTGAATACAATTTCTTTGGCAACGTTGTTCAGATTTATCGTGCTACACTAGTGTGTGTCTAGGCAACTCACGTCAGTATACAGGTTGTCATTGTCCGAAGTTTGGCTGTCCAATGAGAGACGATGCTGACAATACTAACAATGGTTATAACAATATTTTCGTACTTACGCGCCATCCCACGCCATCCTCGTTACACACCTAGGCTCCAAACCATAAATGTTACGCAGTTCGTATCGTTCTGCAGTCATTCGTCCAATTTCATAGCTGGAAGCCTTCCCGTTATATCGGTGTCGATGAATAATCACCCTATGGAAATTAACATGGGGATGAGCGGACTAGAATTAGCTATTGAGGGTCAGATTTTGCATTGAAAGCAGCTTAGCTGGCATTCCTACTGAGTTAATTTTTGTCAGGTGGGTCATTGCTCTTGATTTCAACACAATTTAAGCTTTTGTAACGCATTATTATTTTTCCCCAAGTACCTGAAATGTGCCCAACTATGCTTCAAGATATAAGACACTGACGCTATGGCGCCGCGCTACAATGGTTTACAACCTCGACAATTGAATTGATGTGATGTTTGTTGTGATGATTGTTGCCTCAACTAGCCGCGACACACTACCTGCAAAGCGGCTTGCTTGTATAACAAAGTGCTGCATTATTTCAGCTACCACGTGGACTAAAAATGCGGACATCGGTAGATAAATAAGTTATTGCCTGGTTCCCTCGCGCAAAAGAACTAACAATCACTCGGGCCGCAGGCATCGACATTGTTAGTTCTCAGCACTCGGGAATCAGGCGATAACCTATACTTATAGTACGGTGTTTGTAAGCAGCAAATTCTTCAAGAAAACGGATAACACTATCTCCGGTGTACTTCATGTCCACACACGTGAGAAATTTTTAGGAATGCGTGCCACCTAAAAACTGCCGAAAAACCAACATGGCGGCCATTTTGTTTTTTAAATGGAAGCTGTACAATAAAAAATTTCAAAATTATGCTAATGTATGCAAGTTTCGTGTTAATTGTTAGGTTTTAAGATATCCCAAATGACGGCCAAAATGGTGACAAAATTCACGAGTTTTTCATAATTTTAAAATATACTTACAGAATAGATACAGATTTAAATTTGTGCTCAAAAACGTAAAATCCCAGGGCCACCTGGTTGATTTTAGCTTTTGTTGCCTGAACGAAAACATACATTACCTGATTTTTCTTTAGCATTATCCTTCCAATGTAGCTCGCAACCCCTAGACACTAAAGTTGGCTTCCCTGCCGGGCTCGTAGCTCTCCTGCGCATGTGCGGAGCGCATGCTCCTATATAAACGATCAGAGCGGACCATTAGTCATTTTTCTTCTTCTCAGTGGTAACCTTGGGAACCGAGAGGGTAGGCCAGGCGGGCAAAGGTAATGTAAGTTTTTGTTCAGGCAACAAAAACTAAAAAAAAACCAGCTGGCCCTGGTGTTTTACGTTTTTATTGCTAGCGAAAACAACCATTACCTAAATTTTCTTTAGAATTAAAGCATACCTCGTCAAACATGGTGGTGGGACCAAGATTAACGAATACCCGTGCTACGAGTCGGCAGCCCCAGAGTTCAAAACCCTGTGAACCGAGTGCCATCTATCATTAGTGACCCGACGACAAGCCAGTGAATGAGTTGATAATAAAGAAGACTGGATGGAGAGCAGGCTTGAAAGGTAGACGTGCGATACACAGAGTCTCGAGGAACAAAGGTGGATTGGAGGAGGTTCGGAGGACCGGTGCAATAGTGGCTCATAAGAAGACGTCGAAGGCGGAGACGGGAAGAAACCTCAATGTGACTGGGACAGTGAGGATCGGTGACATTCCTGTAACGGATGAATTGATAGAAAAGAAGACCGGCGGAGACCATGCCTGAAAGGCAGATGTGCAATACAGGGAGACTCGAGGACTGAAGGCGTATCAGAGGAGACTCGAGGACCGAAGGCGGATCCGATGAGGATCGGTGGGTAGTAGGGAGACGTTGATGGTGGAGACAGGAAGAGCCTTCAAAGTGACGGGGACACTGAGGATCGGCGATGTTCCTGTGATGGTCTGTGGGAACGTAGTAGTCGCTTGTTACAACGTAAAAGTAGTAGGTCACAACTGAAGGGATGGTGATCGTGTTCTGGGCTTGAGAAATGAAAGACATGTAATAATGACTGTTCCACTACCTTAATGTGGATAAGACCAGGAAGGTTGAACACGTGGTCGCAGGCCAGACCTGTAGAACAGGTGTCTGAGGACAGCCTAGTTGCAGGAATGGTTGGAGATGATGCTGGAACTGGAACGGGTGAAGGTGCAACAGCAGCTGGTGCGTCCGACAATCGGCATAGAGCACAGAATACAAGCTTGAAGAACCGTGAAAGGAGACGAGGAATCGTGAATGCACAGAAAAATGCGTGGCTCGTGAAAAGGCTGAAGGTACAACAAGCAAAGGGCCCACAAAGGACAAGTAGTATGTCGAGGCAATGTCTTGTCGCGGCCTGAAGGAGGGGTACAAGTGCGAGTGAAGTAATGTTTGTTTGCTTTTCTTTTGAAATTACAAGAGAAAACAGTGATGTGATGACGGTTCCTTGACGTGACCGCTGTAGGAGGTTGGAATGGAGTATAAAGTCATTCAGGAAGCACTCGTAACCCGATAGCAACACCGTCTGCTAGAGAATCCCAAGTAGTACAAGTCAAAAGGCAAACAAAGGCAGCTGAGCAAAGGGCGATCCTTTAAAACCCCAGTATGAAATTATGGTGTCATGAAGTGCCACATATGGTCAGCGTGGCGATCACGAAGGCCGTTCAATAACGATGCTGCGGATCATGAAGTTACAATGTGGGAAGCAGTCTGTGAGAACCAAGTGCTCGAAGGTGGTGAGGCACGGTAAAGGACTGATGGAGCCCAGGCAAAAGCTCGGAGGATGAAATCTGGGTGAGAAACTTAACACGAGACGGAACAGGAGATGCCTGCAAACGCGAAGCCTGGGAAGAAGACTGTATAGAGGCGGAATGCTGGAAGTTGGTGGAATCGGCTCAAGCCGATCGAAGTTTGGAAGATGAGGAGTTGTGCTGAGACCGAGGCTGGGCTGATGAAGGCCCACAAGAGGATCGTCGAGTGTTGGGTTTAGGAGTCAGCGGTAACAGCCTACGGAGTGCAACTGAAGGCCAGTATTAGCTGTTGGGGAGATGGAGTTTTCTTGGTTGTAGACGATCGATTCGTCGGCTAGAGTAGTGTCGAATTTGTTCCGATGCTGTGGTCCCTTCGTGTGTCCTCAGTGGTTCATGGGGTTGGGAAGCCGCAGCTAATGCTCGAGGCGACCGAGGACAGGGATCCTTGTCCTGGAAGGCGGTACAGATATTGTAGAAGTCCGCAGCTGAAGCACGAACTGTCTAAAGTTCAATGAAAGTGATACAGGGAAATATTTAAGTGAGAAGGTGCGAGCTGTAGCGAGGAGAAGGGGAGTGCTTACTGTAGATGTTTCTCAAACCTCACTGTGCAAAATGAGGATCGTGGATCACTGTTCATTTTGTACTACTATGAACGACTTGTGTACCGAATTTCATGTTTTTAGCTCGATTTGCAATAATTTGTTGGTCAAGCCTCATGGAGGGGGGAGGGTAGACGGGGGGGGGCGGCATGGGGAGATATTTCATGGTTCAATGGCTGGTTCGATGTGTACTGCTAAAAATGACTTGTGTACCACAATTCAAGCAGTTCGCTCGATCTGCAATAATTTGTTGGTCAAGCATCCGAGAGGGGGCACAGGTAAGTGCTTGGGGGGCCTTCAGCCAATTTCGTTGATTTGTAACGCTAAGAATGGCTTGTGCGGCAAATTTCGTGCTTTTAGCTCGATCTGCAAGAATTTGTTGGTCAAACTTCAATGAGGGGAGCACAGGGGGGTACTGGGGGTCCTTTGGGGGTATTTCATGGGGGTCCCATAGCTTGTTCGATTTCTACTGCTAAGAATGAATTGTGTACCAAAATTTCAAGCTTTTAGCTCGATTTGCAAAAATTTGTTTGTCAAACCTCAGTAAGGGAGCACCGGGGGGGGGGGGGGGGGGGCGCTCGGAGCCCTTTCGGGTATTTCATGGGGATTCCATGGCTTGTTCGATTTGTACTGCTAAGAATGACTTGTGTACCAAATTTCAAGCTTTTAGCTCGATTTGCAAGAATTTGTTGATCAAGCCCCTGGGAGTGGGCACAGGGGGGTGTGGGGTCCTTTTCTTTGGGGGGGAGGGCATACCATTGGAGTTCCTAAGTCGAGAGTGAGACTTCAACTGGGGGATCCAGAAGGTCCGTATTAGAACAGCGAATCCTATCAGGGGCTATCTCGTGGATGGAAGCACCTGCGGACGTGGGCAGTAGAGAATGTTTTCGAAGACAGCTAGTCCTGAGGATAGTCGGGAGTTCTTGTGTGAAGAGGACGCATTGGTCCTTTTTCTGTTCGTCCCTGAAGATGGAACAGAGGCAGCTGGGAGCGGAGCTACAGCCGGGAGATCCAGGTCTTTGGTAGGAGAAGGCATCGTAGGTGTGAAGGCTCGCTCAATGATCTAAAAGGAACAGTGAAGGCTGGGAAAGGTAAGGACGGAGGCAGATGGTGATGTGCACGTCCGAGGATTGTCGGGCCAGCAGGTGAAGAAGATGAACGACCGGTGAAGATGCGGACGGGGGATCGAGTGGCTGTCGAACAGCTGAGGATCGTTGAGTAGGAACACGTCCGGACCAATGATGTGTCACCTTAGGAGGTGGAAGTATCCTAATCTTAGGGGAGGACATAGTAGTCCTCCGCCCTGCGAATCCAAGGACTGCAGATGGGATGGCTGGGAGCGGAGCCTCAACCGGTAGAATCTTGGAAGACATCCTGCAGACGCGGATGAGGGGGATCGAGGAAGGACGAGGACGGCTGGGCCGGAGGACCAGCGGATGAGAAGAGGATGGAGAAGCTCAAGGCGATCACGTTGTCGTTAGCGCCCTAGGAGAAATGATGCCATTGGATGGCTGCGCCGAGTTTATATAGCCAGCCCATCTTGCGCATGCGCAGTAGTACAAGCCCGGCTGGGAAGCCAACTTTCAAGCTTCTAGGGGAGTAATAGCTCAAAAGGAGAAAATCGCTATAAAAATCAGTAATTGATGTTTTCGTCGGCTATGAAAATATACATTTAACAATCCGTACCTGAATCGAAAAATTGTCCAACAAGACAATTCATGCTAACAGTTCTGTCCTTCTTGCGTGTATGTTGGGAAAGACCTTTTGGTGCCAAACCTTCTTCATTATAAGGGCTTGTTCCCGCCAAAATATGGAAACACTTTCGGTCAAAAAGGAACGCACGTGTCTCGCACGTGGAAATTGTAGCTAAAGACCCGCATTCCACATTTGGCAAATGTTTCTTTCGTGCATTCGAATAGAACCACGTAATTAGCCCTAATTACAGTAATTAGGTAATTACGATTACCGGTTAATTGCTCGCCGAAAATTGCTCCCCGGAAAATTGCTCACGGATAATTGCTCGATAAGAAAATTGTTGGCAAGAAAATTGATTGTCGGGAAAATTGCTCGTCCGAAAACTGACCGTGCGGTTAATTGAATTGCTGTCCATATTTAAAAAATTTAATTAATTTATTTGTTTACTGTTTTTTTTAACAGTTATTGTTTTTTAACAGTAATTTTTGTAGTTTTTTTGTGCCTTGATTCAAGAGGAGTAGAGGTACACGCAGACACGCACTTTTTTCATGTACACATTGAGTAAAAATGCTCTCTACGTAAATCCGCTAACATAAATGCAGTCAAGTACAGGATGTTAACGCTAATTAAAAAGCTCATTAATGCTCATTGTGATCAAGCACGCAAGTACTTGCATCATTATCATAGCTTGCCTACATTTATGTAGGGAACACTTTTGCTGAATGTGTACTTGAAAAAAAAAGTCCTTTTTTAACATTTTTGCAAATGGGGGGGGGGGGATGAGCTATTTTCTTTTTAATGAACTTACACATACTGTACTTCACTGCATATATGTTAACGGATTTATGTAGAGAATTTTTACTCAATGTGTACTTGAAAAAAGTATGTGTGCGCGTGTACCTCTACTCCTCTTGAACCAAGGCACCCACAAAGATGGGAGTAGGACCAAATGAAAGATAATTAAAAATTGAGCTTCACTTAGGCCTGTTTTTGTCACTGCAATTTGATTTTATGCCACTCAAATACACGAAAAAACTTCAAAAATACTGTTAAAAAACTAACAATTGTAAAAAAAAGTAAACAAATAAATTACATTTTTTAAGAAATGTGGAGAGCAATTAACCGCACGGTAAATTTTCTGACGAGCAATTTTTCCGACGGTCAACTTTCTTGCGAGCAACTTTCTCCGTGAGCAATTTTCGGCGAGCAATTTACCGGACAAGCCAGCAAGCAAGAGATGGCAACTTTACACCTCCAACCCAACTCTCTGATTCGTCCTCAACAAATCACGATAAGTGCAGGCCACTAGTGATGCATATCACCCAGAAGGCAAGGATCGATCTCAAACCCTTTGAGCACAAACCCATCACTGCACTTAGGCTGCACAGCACCCATCACCAACACTACAGAACACATTTCGCACCACTGCACACTGCTGCACACCGTTGCACTCTTCTGAACATTGGTACACACTGCTGCACTCCACTACACCACTCCACATCCACAACACGGCAACAGGACCACCTCAATACCAAACGGCCCCACTGACACCAAATACGACGCACCAATTTTACACTCTGCAGCACTCAAGAAACTCTCTCTTTAACGAGCAATCCACCCACTTATGCTTACAACACGCCACAAGAAATCCTTCAAAAAAAAAATTTCTTTTCGCTCCATCTCATCTTTTACCACCCTAAACACACCATACCACACAATACCACACAAAACAATCCACCTCCCTAGAATCAACTCAAAAGTACTGTTCACCACTGGAGAAAAGACATTTGTGCACCGGCAAGGCCCCCTACACTCAGCATTAGGGCGTTTGTCCCCTTTCCCCAGCAAAACAGTAAACATGCAACACACATCCTAACAATGCTAACAATAACACTAAACCGTGCACGTCAACAGCAACAAGAAAACTTTGTCAGAAACAGAATTCAACCACACTTTGGGAGAAGCAAACACACACTGCAGCTTGAGAAAAGCTTTCCCGCAGCTACTGCCCCCTCCCACTTTGTTTGGTGCCCCTGTGTTCACACTGACAGCTAAAGGCAATACCAACTTTGCATAGTTATTTAACCTGTGCAAGACATCACCAGTCAATCCTAACATAGACTTGACTTTTTTTCTTCGTGTTTATAACCAGTAAACCCGATTTTGCTTCCACTTTACCCACAACTAGGCACCTACACTTTTCTTTTACCCTTGCAGACAGAGGGCCACTAATAGCTTCCTCGTTCACTTGTCTGCTCGTGACATTCCCAGGTTTCCCTCCTGAATCCCACATCTGAGATCGCCTGTACAACTCTTTACCTTTCACTCCGTCTCTCCTTCCACTACCATGACACTGACTCCAAGCTCATTACTGGTAGTAACCTGTGCAATCTCATCTTTCCATCTTCCCCTCTTTAACTTCCCATTCCTTCCATCAACAAACTCCTCAGGCGTGAAGTTTGCCGTCTCACAAGAAACAGACGTACTTGCAAACCTAGCTGGTGCTAAAACATCGTTCCCTTCCCTTCGTCAGGATCCTCTAAATTCAAAGCTCTGATACTGTCTTCCCTCGTTCTGTGCATACTCTCCACAGCCCGAGACTGAGATTGATAAGGCGCACTATTCACAAGGCTGATTTCACACCTTTCCAAGAACCAAGCTGCCCGTTCAGAAACCAAAGGTTTTCCAAGATACGATTGGAGTTCTACAGAGAACCCAACCCTTGAACAAATGGCTAACTTATCATTTACTACCGTGTGTGAGTTAGCCTGCCTGACAGCAACTGCTTCAGGATACCCGGTCGCCCTATCTCGAACCGTTAAGACATACATTTTCCCGTTAGACGTCACTTTGAAATGCTTTACGAAATCAACTTCCTTAATGAAAAGCTCTTCCACAACCGGAACCAAATCCCTTTCTTCCTCTCCCTTCATCAGACCTTTTCTATATTAATAAACCAAAACGGAACGTTAAATGCTTAGAGTAAGGATCTAAAAGTCAAAACCTAGAAGGAACACGGACAAGCTTTGACAGTCAGGGTCTAGGTGTAAAATTTGTCAGTAAGAGGCTGGAAAGCATTAGACCCTTACTACCCGGTGGTTAGATTAGTTCTAGTCTCTTCAGACTGAACGTGTGTATGAACGGTTGTAGCAGGTTTTCTTTGTTCTTAGAATATTGTTTGGAACTTTAATAACACAATTTTCTTGTGAAGTTTGGCATTTTGTCTTTTGATGCTTTAGAGTTTTTATTATATTTCGTAGAGTTATGGTAGAGAATTACCATAATGCTGTCTGCTACGAATATGCTGGCATGTTACTAAATTGAAAAATAATTTTCAACGTAAAGCAAAGCAGGAAACGTATAACCCTACTACCACTTGATCATCACATGGGTCATTGTAGGATGATTTCCAGTTTTTCGTGAAAATGTATTTATTGCTGACCACTGGGTAGTAAGGGTCTAATGCTTTCCAGCCTCTTACTGACAAATTTTACACCTAGACCCTGACTGTCAAAGCTTGTCCGTGTTCCTTCTAGGTTTTGACTTTTAGATCCTTACTCTAAACATTTAACGTTCCGTTTTGGTTTATTAATTCGTGTTACTTTTAGAATTGCAGCTAAACTGTAAAACAGTGCAGTTGACGGTCAAAGCTGATAGTTTAACACAAGAGACCCTAGGCTGACCCTTACTAATCTGGCTATCGCCAATGGTAACAATAGAAACAAATCCTTTAATCTTCAGTCTATGTCTCGCAGCTGGAGTTTGCTAATTGGTATTGTTGCATAATAACAATGTTTAAAACAATGTAAAACAATCAAACTGGTGGTTTAGAGCTCCGTAACCCCTGAACCACTTGACCAATTAGAAAAGGCCTTATGAAAAGGGCACATCTACAGAGCAATACTTGTAAAATGAGCTGAGAACCAGCTTTATAGGACAAATGGTTTGACCTGTAGAGAGGACAGACGAAAGTATCCCCAGAACAACAACAACAACAACAACAAGAAGCTGAACAAGAAGTTGTCTATTTGGCCCCTGTCTGCATCTCGGGTTTGGCTGGACCGAATTTCACACTTTTTGGACTGCAGACAGGCCTTTACTAGTCAAAGCTAGATTCCAAATTTGGTTTAAATATGTTTTTTTTTTGACGGAGTTATAAGCACTCAAAGTTGAGAGTTTAACACAGAGGTCCTAGGTCGACCCTTACTAACACTGGCTATCGCCAGTGTTAATTTCTTACAGATTTCACACTGCTCTATCCAATCTTTACATTGTGCACATATTCTTGGCGAATGAAATACTTCTTGCAACCTGGCAATGGTCGTTTCCATGGCCATGCCCGAAATAGGCATTAGCATGAGCCATCCTTACCAGCTGCTCCGTAAGCATTTTAGATACCACTACCTGGTCACCCATTTTGGTGCCATTTGATACCGACCATTTCCTACGTAAGACATTATCCTTCCAAAAAAAAATATGCACTGTAATTTCAAGGGTTCACTGCAGACTTGTTAAATTTAAACTTCTTGACTTCCTCCTTAGACATAACGGAATTTACAAAAATAAACATTTAACAATCCGCACATGAATCAAGAAATTGTCCAACAAAACAGTTCGTGCATAGAGTTTGTCCTTGTTGCGTGCTTGTTGGGAAAGACCTCCTTTCGCGCCAAACCATCTTCATTATAAGGGCTCGTTCCCGCCAAAATATGGAAACAGTTTCGGTGAAAAGGAACGCACGTGTCTCGTACGTGGAAATGTAGCCAAAGACCCGGCCTTCCAATCTTGGCAAATGTTTCCTTCAGCGTCCGAATAGAACAACGTAATTAGCCCTAATTACAGTCATTAGGTAATTACGGTCAAGTCAGCAAGCAAGAGATGGCAACTTTACAGTACCTTCAATGTCAACTGCCACTCGACATCCCTCCAACCCAGGATCAAGCACCTGCCCTTGCTTTAAAACTTCAGCTTTAACAGCTAACAAGTCTTGAAATCCTGCTGTTAATAAACCTACATTTTCTTTCCTTGCTACCTTTTTACTCTTTTCCGTACCCTTTACAGAGTGGGCCACAACACAAGCTTGTTTATTGACTAAAACGTGTTGTGACTGGACAACTGTATCCTTTTGTGCAAGCCCATTATCTTCGACCTTGACACTTCTTTCACCACTTCCATTTTTGCTTGCAACATTTCTAACACTTTCCTCCATTACCTCATCTTCCGCTTTAAAAAAAGACTATCCAATACATCACCATCAATATCTACAGCCTGTTTTTTGTTACTTTTCTTTTTTGACCTAGTTATCGCATTCCGTGTTTTAATTTTTTGTAGCTCTTCGTAAGACTTTTGGCTAAGCAGAAAGTCGTACGTTTCGTCCTTGAAAAATGGCGACACGCCGCATTCCAGCATAATGTAGACATCTTCTGTAGCCAACTTTACCTTTGTCACAGGAAAGTCAGTCACGTTTTGACTTACAACTGACGACAAAACAACTCATTTCCCAGTGAACGAGCTAGGCTCTACTATTTTACTAGAAACCACATCCATAAATGCACCTGTGTCAAGCAAGTAACTAGCAGAATTTCCATTAATAGTACATTTCTTACATAACTGGCTTTCCATCGACTGTGTAGCACTTTTACCTTTAAAAGAGCTAACCTCCTTTCCACTGTGTACACTAGGCAATTGAGTACATACATTTCCCACCGAATCTTTGGTACTATTGTTGGGACAGTCCCTTTTCAAATGTGAGCACGAGCTACAAATAATAGCATTTACGTGGCTCGTCCGCCTTTAAAGGCGCTCTCCTACTAAAGTGATTATTGTCATTAGTGATTACCCGAACCATTTCTAGTACCACTATCACTGTTGTTACCATTACTATTACCACTGTTCCTGTTCCCATTGTTACTAGTACCATTCCCTTGGTTGCCTCCACCATTTTGCGAATTAGCACTCCCTACATTGTTTCTGTTACCTTGACTACCTTGATAACCATTACCATTCCGATACCAACCATTACCATTGTTACCTCCTCCACGGTAATTATTTCTACCCTGTGGACCTCATTTCCATTGTCGGACCCTCTCCCCTGTCTTAGAACTGCTTCTTTACGATTAGCGCAGTAATCGTCTGCAAGCGAAGCTAAGTTAAAAACATTTTCTTGTTTACCTATCAATAAGTCAATCCTTAAAATTACCTCCCACTCCATAAGTTTATTCCCTTTTTCGTCGTATTTTTTCCACTTGTAGTTTCAGTTTTTTTATTCTAGCCTCCCCTTCTAACCTTATTTTCATAATTTCTGCTTCCTTCTCTAACTTTTCTTTTTCCCAAGCTTATCTTTTCCTCCTAATTCATCAGCAAATCTGTTATTTCCCAATTCAAGCTCCCTAGCAAATTTCCTTTTGTCTTCTTCTGCCTGTTTTTTCTTCTGAACCTTCTCTCGTTCCTCTCCTTTTAATCTTAATTCTTTCACCTGCAATTTTATTTTGTTTAACTCTGCTTCAAAAGCTAACCTCTCTTTTTCTTCATCTATTATCTTTTTAGCCTCATCTACAGTTTTAATAGCTTCTTGAAGATTATCCAACAACAAAGTTCCTCTCTTCAACCTACCTTTAAACATAGCCAGAATTTCACTTTTTCGCTCAGGTGTATGCAACCCTAATTCTTTGCACACAGCTTTCAAATAAACCACAGTTTTATCACTAAGCAACTCCATTGTAAAATTACTTAATTACCTAAGTAACCAACAATCAAAAAAATAGCACCAACACGCACAACAGTTCCCGCAAGCTTTAAACAACACTTTTTTCCCAAACGCCCCAATACGAAAGTGTAAAAAAAGTTTGCCACAGCTCACCTGTTGCCGCGTTATGGAGACTCTGTCAAGACGACTTCTACATCTAAACTGAAGAACCCAGGCTTGCACAGACAATGACTTCAAACTCTATTTCGCTTCTTCCTTTACCAGAATTCGCCGAAATTTTTCTTCTCACACGACGAAGTGCAGCATTACCGCCCACTCTCACTGATAGAAATGTTTTCCGTCCCTCGTCCAGTCGCAATCTTGTCTGCCAGCTCAGCTTTTCCGTCTCTTGACTTATCTTTCTTGAACAGCAGGAAGCCCCTTTAATCTTCCTCCCACGCTGGTTGCTGCCAAAGTCGAAATTCTGCCATGGAAAGTTAACCCACTGAGTTGGAGAAGCTCATCACTGCCATCTAAGTTGACATGACCGCCGACTTTCAATGCAGCTGTGTCCCTTTAACGTGAAAGTCCGGATGTAAAACTATTGATGCAGCATCCTGGTCGTGGAAATCCTAACATACCGCTGCCACCAATGTAATTCAAGGGTTCACTGCAGACTTGTTATCGAACTTCTTTACTTCATCCTAAATCATAACGCATTTTACAAAAATATACATTTAACAATCCACACATGATTCGAGAAATTGTCCAACGAGACAGTTCGTGCAAAGAGTTCTGTCCTTACTGCGTGCTTGTTGGAAAAGACCTCTTTTGGCGTCAAACCTTCTTCATTTTATAAGGGCTTGTTCCCCCGCCAAAATATGGAAACACTTTCGGTCAAAAAGGAACACACGTGTATCGCACGTGGAAATTGTAGCCAAAGACCGCATTCCACAATTGGCAAATGTATCTTCCGAGCGTTCGAATAGAACAACGTAATTAGCCCTAATTACAGTCATTAGGTAATTAAGGACAAGCCAGCAAGCAAGAGATGGCAACTTTACAAAATCAATGTTATCCTTTGACCTATTCTTGGAAATATAATTTAATTTGCCAAAAGAACTGCAAGGACAATGTATGCCATAAGTCTCTTTTGTTTAATTTGAAGGAAAACAAAATCTACGAGTAATTATTGCCACTTTATATGTATAATTAAAGTTGGCTTGATTCTGCGTTTTGTATCTATAATGTATTCACTTGTGCTGCAATTGATAATATAGATCATAACACAGCCTTCAGTACATCGGCGAACTAATTCCATGGAGCAGGCAAATCTCATCTTTCACTCACCGGAAGGTATGTCTGTGACAACCAGTCTCAACCTAGGACAATCAAAGAATAAAGCAGAACATGCTTACCCGAGTCCTCTACAAGTCTTCGACTAAATGTTCATGTGATGCACCGTTACCAATGGTAAATTTTACCAGCAAAGAAAAGACTAAAATTGCAGGGCCCGAACCTGCTTAATTTAAGTTTTTATTGCCTAAACGAAAATATACATTACCTGTTTTAATAGCAGTTCCCCCCTTTTGAGCTTATTTTCCCTTAGAATCTTGAAAGTTGTCTCCCCTGCCGTGCTCCACTGTGCATGCGCGGGCCTAGGTTGGCTTATATAAGCTCCGGCGCAGCCTTCCGTTGGCATCATTTCTCCACCTTCCAGAACCTAGCTCATGGAGGGGGAGCTTGGGTGGGAGTTAAGGTAATGTATATTTTCGGTTAGGCAATAAAAACTAAAATTAAGCAGGTTCGGGCCCTGCAATTTTAGTCTTTTTATAGGTTCAGAGTTCTCCTGCAGTACGAGCCGGCGTCCCCAGTTAAGAAACTTTCCCGATAAAGACACACCTGCAGTCCCAACCACTTTTACCTTGATGGCAGAACTGAACGTGGTAGGACCCCAGTGGGCCTACTGACTGCCTGGGTGAGATTGGGGAGTGCGGTTTGCTCAATTGGGTCAGTAATCCTACCGCATGCAGTGGTCCGTATCTCAAGGGGTACAAGGCAGGGAATCAAGCAAAAATGTTGAAAACAGCTTACCTTGTGGGAAGAGGTGAAGGAAGTGGGTTTCTTGATGAGACGAAAGGTCAGGCTGCAGGTAAGACCTTGGGGGCGACCCTTCGCGCACGGCGGAAGTACTTGTAGATGGATGGGAGCAGACCGGAGGTAGGGCGGAAGGGAAGAATGGCTGAATTAACTGACGATTGGGATATAGAATTAAGTAAATCTGTCCATGGTTGTCCATGCATCAGTGTCTTCCATTCAGTGGAGGAGACGGAGGAAAACAAAACAAAAAAAAAAAAGACTGCTTGCGGAGGTGGAGGAGAGATGTAAAATCGTAGATGGAGGTACAGAAGTTTATGTTGGCTTTTTTTTTTTGAAAGAGTTTATGGTGATTCGTGAGCGAGAGGAATGGCCATGCTACCATAAATTGAAGAAGGTGGAATAGCCGGACGTCTCACTGGGCCGAAAGTGGTTGTAGATGTGCAAACATTTGTAGGTTTGAAAATGGTGAGGAGGCTAAGGAAGCATCCGGACGCCTAAAGCAACTCCCATGGCTTTAGCGCGGCATGGAGAACAAGGAAGACATGGAAGACCGGGATGGAAGTGGTGGCATTATCGAACAGCTAGACCGAATAATTTGAAATTCTGGCCATGGCAGGAGTTTGAAGGGTTTGTCGCCAAATGGAGACGGGTGAGTCGCCGGAGGGTCGTGAAGCGGACTTGATGGTTGCTGCGGAAGTGGCGGAAGGCCTGTCAACAGGAGGTTGGGTTGTTGCGGAGGCGGATGGTGAAACGGCTGGTTGAAGGGAAGGAGGTGCAGGCATTGACGAGACAGTGGAAGAGTCCCTTGGTAGCGCTGGTGTGATGTATAGGGCAAGCAGAGGCGTCGAAATATGGGTGTGTGCCGTATTTGGCGCTGGAAGGGGAGGAGTAAAACACCTTAAGGCCGTAGCAGAAGGGTCTTCGAATGGGGATGGCAGGGGAGATGGAGCTGCTTGATGTAATGTGCGTGGAGACGACGGTTGCGAGGCACTGGAAGGTCGCGCGGAAGGTGAAGCAGTGCCCATTGAAGAGGGGGCATTATAAAGTCGACGCATCCGTAAGCAGGCACAATAATACGCCCTCCAAAGTGGTGAAGATGGAATAGGAGAGGGCTAACTATAACGTGCTCGGAGGAGGGCATAGTTGATTCGCGTAGAAAGGTACCGTCTATTCACAACCTCGAGTTCGTTTGAAAACGTTTCATTTGATGCTCGAAAAATGGCGTTGTCGGCCTGAAGCTTATCTGAGAGAGCAGCTGTTTGGCGGAGGGCCGGTAGTTCCGTGACAGAAGAGCGGAGGGTTGCGTATGCTTTCGAAAAATGTTCTGTAAACTTGAGGACGAAATCTACGTTAAAGTTCAGGTCTTCTAATTCACGTACTGATAGATGCAACCCCTTGGTGAGGGCTTCCCGCAAAATGGCTGCTGATGGGAAGGGAACGAGTGGATTCGGAGGAGCTGTGTCTTGCGTAGTTAAACGTAATTGCGGAGGGACAGGAACGCTGGGTAAAGTCACCAACTTGGAATGGGTGGAGGCAGAGCGGCTGCATCGCTGTGATCGGGAGGAAGCGTGACATGCTGCCGAGGAGGTGCAAAAGGTAAACGTGCCACCTTGATATTCACTGACGTAGAGAAAGGTATGCTAGTTTTCACAGAGCGGCTGCCAGACGTGCCAGGAATAGCTGAGACTGCCTCCGTTGCAGGATGTCGCAGCTGAAGAAGAGGATGCGGAGCGTGTATGTGTGAGACCTCCGTCGTGTCCGCGGGTGTTTCGTGGCAGGATTGGGATGCTTGATGGATAACTTTCGTTGTTTTGGAGAGGTTGGAGGTGTTGTATGAAGCAACGCCTTCCGCTTTAAGGGCATATAGGTGCGGAAGCTTTTGAGGGCCCGATGTTCAGGCCGACTTGAAACAGGTGGCAGTATGGGGCTGGAGGCGCTTTTCTTCGCTGACCCTGTAACAGCTGAAGTGCTGGGAAGGTCTCGTGGTGTGGAGGAACGGAAGCACGCTTGGGTGATGATTCCACGGTCTTCGGAACGGCAGAGGCGGCTTTCTTTTGTCGCCGTGCTCGGTCTGCATGCTGCTTAGATAACTGTTGGTGCTTCCGTACAGTAATCCAACGAGGAGGTGAAATGCTAACACATATTCTGCATTTTTAAGTCCAACCGTCGCACAAACGATAGCGTTGGCAGCTTGGATGCGGGTCGAATCGTATTTTGTAGAGAGACTACCAAAACCTGGACATATACAAGGCTTTGGAGAAGGAACGTTAGGCAGGGAGACTGGATTGGCTTGCGAAGGATCAACTTGATCGTGGTCGGAATCACTGGACGCGGAAGAGTCCGCCATGACGGAGGAGATGCGCGAAAATGACGGTTACTGCAAACGGGGAGTTTGAATGTTGGCGGTTATGACGTAGCGAGGCGTGCCGTCTGGTGGCGGAAACGTGAAAGAGGCTGGAAACGCCGGACAGGAGGCGATAGTTGCGCTTGCAGATGGAGTCAAAGTAAGTCGAACGGTACGTACGGAGAATGGCGCGTCGTTGAGGAGCAACGTGTTGTTTGTGTTTTCCATTTTCTTTTTGTGTCGCGGTTAGAAGCATCGGAAGTATCAGATGGACGTGGAGGCAAGTGAAGACCAGTGCTAACATCCTGGTAAGGTTATGCGACGGAGGGTGGTAGGAGGAGTCTGCCGAACTTGAAGCAAATCCAGCGTTGGTGAAAGGCGAGAAGTTGAAGAAAATGAAGGTAGAGAGCAGGCGGAGGAGAAAGGACGTCGTAACCCAGATCGTATATAGTGTAGGTAATGCGGAAGGGCAGTGGTAGATCACTGTATCCAGGAGGGAGCAGAAACAGAAGAGCTGCATGTGTTGGTGACGGAGGGTCCAAAGTATAGGAAATCAAGTCCGATAGCTGAGGACTGCTGTCAAGGAGGCGGCGAGGAAAGAGGTGTCAGGTCCTTTGTGCAAGAAGGTTGAACGCACCCTGTGGTGGTTGGCGCTGCGGATGACGGTAGTGACGAAATAGGTGTGATACTTTTCACGGCGACAGAATGATGTCGTATAGTCGGAGGAGAGCGTGGTGTTAAGGAGAGAAAATCCGGAGACAGTGGCTCGAGAACAGTAAATTAAACATCATAGTGAAGGTCCTCATCGCAAAGCAAGTTGAACGTCGGAGGGAAGCTCCAGGTTCAGAATTGGTCTGTTGAATGTTGGAAAGGGAAGCGGAAGGCACAAAGAATCCGGGCGCCAAGAGGAATCTGAACCAAAGGTGATGGCAGCAGCGGAGGCGGAAGTATGAGGTTGGTGCAGACGGTGTGGAAAAGGCCTCCGGGCGGAGGTTGTGAAAGAGGATCCAAACTTTCGAAAGGCCCCCTTCTGGGCAGCAGAAGGGAAGTGGGAGGTGAGTTTAGGTAAAACCGCGGAGGGCGGTTGGCGAGGTTGTCAGTAAAAGCAGGAGTGTGCCATAGGAAGACGGCCAAAGCACCGAACAGGTGCTTGGGAAATGTAGGGATGGCGGAGGGAAACGTGGCCCTCCCTCGATGAAGGAACAAAGTCTTCCGGTTGTGAGGGTGCGGGAAAACCGCAAGTCCGAACCGAGTGAGTGTCATGACGGGCAAAATCCGACGGAGCTGAAGCAGCTTCGTACTGAGAGGAGCGGCAAAGTGTGCCGGCTAAAGACGAAGAAACAGCAGGTCGTGAAACGGAGGCGGAGGCACATGAACGGGACGTGTTGTCCCGGGTCAGTGGATCCCTAAAGGGAGCGGTAGACGAGTGGTTTCCCGGCGGAAGGGAAGACGGAGGTGGTAAGCCCGAGTAGGGCGGAGGAGTGCCATTCTGCATCAAAGGGAGGTAAAAGTTGCCCAGAAGAGCCGCAGAGGGCGGAAGCCGGAATGGAGGAGCGTTTCCGCGAAGCGGAGGTATGCGGAGGGCCAGGCGGGAAAAGCTCAGAGCGACCACACATGACGATCGCCCTAGGAAAAATGATGCCAACGGAAGGCTGCGCCGGAGCTTATATAAGCCAACCTAGGCCCCGTGCATGTGCAGTACCGTACGAGCCGGGCAGGGAGACAACTTTCAAGATTCTAAGGGAAAATAAGCTTAAAAGAGGGGAACTGCTATTAAAACAGGTAACGTATATTTTCGTCGGCTATAAAAAAACCATTGATACACCCATGGAAATGATGGACTGGTCAGAATCCACCAGAAGCAAGGCTGACGACGAAGGTAAAGTGTTATCGTGGGTAGCCTTCCATTCCCGTCGAAACATCCTTTAAGTTTGAAAGGTAAATGCACATCAATTACCGAGGGTACATGGATGTTCGTTAGAGCGACGTAGTGTTATGTCGACTTAATTTTACGACGACATTCGTTGATTCGCATCAAGACCTCCATGTAACCCTGCTACGTCGCGTTAGTAGCGAGCTTGTAACGAATTAGTTAAACCACCTCTTTACGTCGATATAAGGAAAGTTAGTGCGACATTGGACCTCCATGTACCCACTTAATCCTCTCTTTGGCTTGACCTAGAGCTAGTAGTTCGCTATGATTGGATGAAACAACTGACACTAAAACGTCATTTTTGCGCTAATTCAACACCTTTTCAGTTAATTCGTAAACATGAAGAAGCTTTTGACAGTTAGATG
This sequence comes from Lithobius niger, assembly GCA_023313725.1. Taxonomy (NCBI): domain Eukaryota; kingdom Metazoa; phylum Arthropoda; class Chilopoda; order Lithobiomorpha; family Lithobiidae; genus Lithobius; species Lithobius niger. The sequence continues at coordinate 22,358 of JAHWFP010112779.1, forward strand.
GCAAAAGGCAACGAAATTTTGAGATATTAAAACACTAATACGAGGCAAAACCTGGAACAGGTACGCACACGGTGGAAATTATTGAATACGTAAAAAAAAAACACTAGTAGTAGCGGCTGTCAGAATTCTTAGGTTAGTTATTTGCCCAAATAAAGTTTCCAACATTTTAGC
>JAHWFP010112779.1:32528-64920 GCA_023313725.1 Lithobius niger
AACGTAAGTGCATAAAGGTGGCTTACTGAACTACGTTATTTCTAGTGTACGATTTTCACTGTTGGCTAATTTCCAATTTTCCTTAATATTATTTCCAGCGATTTATGTCTATTAATTAATGACTTAGTAACTCAGACAGAATGGGTGTACACGCTTACGCTTGGAGCAGATTGTCTTGCTTGGAATCGCTGCCATGTTACCAAACCGGAAAAAAAATGTCAATCTAAGCAAAGTAGGAAACCCACACCCCCACTATCATTGAATCATCTCATGGCTCTTTATAGGACGATTTCGGACAGCTATTCGTCAAAAACCGGGTAGTAAGGGTCTAATGCTTAGCAGCGTCTTACTGGCCAAATTTGACACCTAGACCCTTACAGTCAAAGCTTGTCCGTGTTCCTTACAGGTTTTGACTTTTAGACCCTTACTTTTAACTTTTAACGATGCGTTTTTGTTTATTAATTAGATTTTTATTTAGCGGCTAACCGCGGATAAACTGCGTTCAGGTCGGGTCGAGTTTTATTATAGCACACATTTGCGGTTTCGGGTCGGTTCGGTTGTCAGTTCAGACGTTGCGGTTCCCTGCGGGTCAGTTCCAGTTTCTTAAATGCGGGCTATTTCGGTTTCCCAAAAATTGGACCCGCGCCCACCTCTACTTTAACTAGTTTGGTATGTTTTCATGCTTTATTTAAGGTATGTACAGCGTCAGTATACTGCTGCGGGTGGGGGGAGGAGAAGCGCCAGTAAACAAAAGTCCACTACTCGTTAAGCTGGTTTTTTTTACGGTCCAAAAGAATTATTGTTTTGTTTCAATTTAGTGATGGCCACGTAAAATGATAGAGTACTGATCAAATTACATTATCAAAAATTTGTTGGCACCAGTAAACAAAAGTTGATTACTTGTTACTTGTTTTTTTCCTGTCCGAAAAACGTGTTTTTATGTTTCAATTTAGTGAAGGCCATGTAACATGATAGAGTATCGATTAAATTACTGAAAATAAAATTATAAAACTGGATTGCGGGGGGGGGGGGGAGGCACCAGTAAACAAAAGTCGATTACTAGTTAGCAATTTTTTCCGAAAAAAAACGTATTCTTATGTATTTATTTACTGATGGCACATGATAGTCATATTGAATTAAATTAAATTATTGTTTGCTGCCATCCCCCTCCCGGCAACAGCCGATCACAGCAGTCGAATTCAAACTTTCATTTTTTTGTTATAAGCAAACATTAAAATTGTACAGGCTGTGACGTGTTCCAAGCATAGGAGTTTAGTTGGTTTGAACAACTCAACTCCTAAGTTCTAAGCAATGTGCGCATGTGCCACGTCTAGCTACGCAGCTACACGATCGCAGCTCTTCCACAACGACCATGTAACCACGCTGCGCCTAAACGCAAGGTCAATGTACCCACGTCGCATTAACTTTAGAGCGCTTTTATCTTACATCGACTTAACACTACGTCGATATAGTGAAATGCTCCTACCTCCATGAGGGGGGGGGGGTGAATGAGGCTTAATGGCGCGTCGACAGCTTGGTCATTAGCGCCAACCTCAGTCACAAGGCAGGGGTCCGGATTGCCACTGCACCACACAACCCCCAATCTAAATCTTGGTATACATCTGTACCTCCTGCAAAAATTGAAAACCACCGGACAGGAGGACAGACTTATCGCCCAATTGACGCGCAACGTCATGCGGAAGATGGAAACGACGACGAACACCATCAAGATGACGACAATCAACAAGGAAGTGCAGGACCGTAAGTGGCTGCCGACACCAATAACATTCAGGAGGGTCAACCCCCCGCAAAAGGAAACAGTGAGTAAGTCGAGTGTGACCAATGCGCAAACGGGCCAACACCACTTCCTCACGGCGACTGCGGAGACATGCCGAGTGCCAATCCTCAACAGTGCCTTTAATAGCTCGTAATGCATTACCATCCTGTCTGTCCCACAAGGCTTGCCAAAAAGCGTGTAACCTCTGACGCAGAGTTGGAAAGGCGTCCCAGAGAACAAGGCTGAGATCCCTTCCGAGAGGGCCAGAAAGGGCCCCTTTTGCTGCAGAATCCGCTTGCTCATTTCCACCTATCCCAACATGGCCCGGGATCCAGCAGAAAAGCATGGTTTTCCGCTGGCCAGGCAAGCGGGAAAGCAAAGCTTGGACACGTTGTGTCAAGGGGTTCCGAGGATTGTAATTCGCCAAGGACTCCAGGGCACTCATGGAATCGCTAAAGACAATGAAATGGGTGCCTTGAAGGTCAAGGATCCATTCCACCGCCAAACCAAGAGCCAAAAGCTCTGCAGAAAACACAGAATAGCCTGATGGAAGGCGATGGGCAACCGTTACTCCCTTACCTACTCAAGCACTCGCCACGCCAACGTCCGACTTCGACCCATCAGTAAACAGCCGCTGATAACCAGTACTGGGAACACAGCCGCCAGAACTCCTGCAAGTACCTTGCTGGTAGAGTGGAACCCTTTGGGAGGGACACCAGAGCGAAAATGAAAATGCCACTTGGGACAAGCCAAGGGGCCACTGGCACCAAGCCTCAATACACAGGGCATTTCAAAGGCTATCTCCTGACAGGACTGCTGGAGCCTATCGCAGAAATCACCCTTACCCACCCTGCGTCTACCGACTCACAAGTCTGGTCCAAAAACCATGGACCAAGCAGGACTGCATTCCACAGCACGTAAACGTACAGCATACTGAATGGCAAGCTTCCGCCGACGAATGGCCAAAGGAGGCTCCGAGGCCTCAGCATAGAGGCTGACCACTGGAGAAGTTCGAAATGCCCCAGTCGCCACACGCAGGCCACTGTGATGCACAGTGTCCAACATCTGGAGAGTCGTGTCACTAGCCGAACCATACACCATGCACGCATATTCAAGTTTGCTGCGGACAAGGGCTCGGTAGAGGCGCAACATGGCAGTGCGATCGGCATCCCATGAAGAGCCCGACAAAACCCGCAAGATGTTAAGTGCCCGCAAAGACTTGTCTTTAAGTTGGCGCAAGTGTGGAAGCCAAGATAACCTGGAATCGAACACCAGACCCAGGAAACGTGCCTGTGGGACAACAGGAATCTGTGCCTGCCCCAAGTACAGGCAAAGATCTGGGTGCAGTGTTCGTTGGCAGCAAAAGTGAACGCACACAGTCTTGTCCTGAGAAAACCTGAAACCATTACTGACCGCCCAGGTCTGGACTTTGTTAATCGCCAGCTGTAGCTGCCGCTTGCAGGTCTGCATGCGAGCTGCCCGAAAGCGCAGGCCGAAGTCATCGACAAATAATGACTGGGGAACAGCAGCTTGCTGAGCAATGGGGTTGATCCCTATAGCAAACAAGATGACACTAAGAACACCTCCTTGAGGCACACCATTCTCCAAGACAAACAGGCGGGAAAGAGTCGCCCCGACACGAACGCGAAAAAAACGGCCTGAGAGGTAAGCGGAAAGCACAGTGGCATCTGTCCCCTCAAGCCACAGTTATAGAGATTACGGAGAATCCCATAACGCCAGGTCGTATCATAAGCCTTCTCCAAGTCAAAGAAAACCTGAACCAGATGTTGACACAGGCGAAAAGCCTCCCTCACATCTGGTTCAAGGGCAACCAGATGATCGATGGTTGACCGAAACCGTCGAAAGCCGCACAGGGACGCAGATAAAAATCCGCGTGATTCCAGCACCCATATCAACCTCTCACTGACCATCCGTTCCATAAGTTTACAGACACAGCTAGTCAGAGCGATTGGGCGATAACTGGAAGGAGCAGTAGGGTCTTTGCCCGGTTTCACAATCGGGATGACCACTGCTGTCCTCCACGCTGCCGTAACAGAGCCTTCTGCCCACACACGGTTGAACATCTCCAGCAAGAACTGCTGGGAGGCAAGAGGCAGATGTTTCAACAGCTGATAATGAACATCATCAGGCCCTGGGGCGGAGTCATGCGACTTGGACAAAGCTGAAACAAATTCCTGCCTGGTAAACGGTAAATTGTACTCTTCTAGCCCGTCGAAGCAAAAGTCTAGAGAGTGAGCCTCTTCTCTACGCTTTATTCTGAGGAAACCAGGATCATAATGGTTATCACTTGAAACCTGCGCAAACGCAGACGCAAGACAGTCGGCGATATCCGGCACAGAAGAGATCACGGAATTCGCCACCTTCAGCTGTGAAACCGGGAAAGACACGTTCCTCCCCGAGATCTGGCGCACCTTCCGCCACACCTGCTGAGAAGGCGTGGAGCACGAGATCAACGAAACATAAGCTGCTCCCGAAGCACGTCTAGCCTCACGGATAACATACCTGGCACGGGCACGACAGCACTTAAAGGCTACAAAGTTGTCAGTAGTTGGGCTAACCGTAAATGCACGCAACGCTCGCCGGCGGGCCTGGATGGCCCGCCCGCAAGCAGACGTCCACCACGGAACAGGAACCTGCCGCGGCTGTGTGGACGTACGCGGGATAGTAGCATGAGCAGCAGCAAGGACCACGTCAGCGAAATGAGTGGAAAGTTCATCCACATCAGAAAAGTCCTCAACCGCACGCTGAAATACAGTAGCCTCAGCAAAAGCTGACCTTTCAGCACGTTTAAGCGCCCACCGGGCTGGCCTAGAAACGACAGAACCCCCTTGTGGTGTGGACAACACAACAGGGAGGTAATCGATTCCATGCAGATCGGCAGTGACAGCCCAAGTGAAGTGAACTGGGATGGCTAGCGAGCAAAAGGCTAAGTCCACCGCTGACCAATTGCCCGTGGCCAGGTTACAGTGTGTCATGGCTCCATCGTTCAGGATGCAAACGGACCCCCTTAGCATCCACTCCTCAAGGGTCCTCCCCTTGTTGTCAGTATTAGGTCCTTCCCACTGGACGTGGTGACTGTTAAAGTCGCCCAGCAAGAGGAACGGGGCAGGAAGCTGGCGAACCAGGTCCTCCAGGTCACTAACCCCAAAGACCTCATCCGGTGGTAAATAAACCGAACAGACAGTAATATCGAATTGAAAAGAAACTCTTACTGCTACTGCCTGAAATCTAGTGTGCAGAGGTACACTGGCATGCGGCTGAAAGTGTTGAACCAGCACTGCACCACCACCATGTGCACGTGGCACAGGGTCTGCATCCAGACGGTAGACAGAGTAACCCCTAACAACCGGATCATCCGACGCCTTAAAGCAAGTTTCCTGAAGGCAGCAGCACAGAGGTCACCAATGCGACAAAAGCAGCCGCAGCTCTTCAGCATGGGTCCGATAACTTTGACAGTTCCACTGAACGATGGTATGCGCAGGCATTAGGGCGGGCTTAAGACCACATCATTCACCTGAACTCCTCCTCTGGGCGATCCGAAAACATCTGAATCTCACCCGAATCAAAAGATGGAGTGAGGGTCAGAACGAAGTTGTCCTCAGAAGGAGGAAAAAGTTCCGGAGAAGCAGAACAGGAAATGTCTCCCTGCTCCATGGGCAGAAGTAGTATCAAGATGTTGAGGGGACGCAACAGACCCCTCAGCAAGCTGGCCGTTCAACGACCGTTTCACCTTCTCTCCCGGTGGCGACGTCCTCATGGGTAGCGTCGAGGCTTTACCAGCAGGAGCCTTCTTCAACGATTTCTGTGGTTTACTCCGGGCAGGCGGAGGCTTAGCTGAGCTTTAACCTGCCTGGGAATAGTCGGAACAGTTGCAACAGCAGGAACAGCAGCAGGAGCAGAAGCATTTGCAGGCTGGGCAGATGTCGACGGCACGGCAGCAACCGGGTCCGAAGGACCCAAAAGACCCTGCAGAGATGGATGTTGCCGGGTCAACAAATTAACAAGCATGCCTACCGTCCTCGTCAAAGACCTGAGCTCAGCGCGCAAATCCGCCAAATCAGCAGACTCACTAACTGGGCCAGGCAATGGCGCACTGCCCACCTGGGCAAAAGATCGTGTTATCATCGGCGCAGATAGTTTGGCTTTCGTCCGGGCCTCCAAGTAGGAAAGCCCGTCCGTCCTTTACCTTCAATTCCCGAACACGACGTTCCTCGACATAAACATGGCAGTCCCACGAAGAGGCCTGGTGCTGACCACCGCAGTTGACGCACTGCTCCGGGCCAGCACAGTCAGCGCATTCATGGGCTGCCTGAGCACAGGAAACACAGGTAGGTCTACCATTACACGAGCCACTGGTATGGCCGAAGTGTTGACAGCGGAAACACCGCATCGGATTTGGCACGTAACTCCTGACCTTCAAGCGCAGGTAACCGGCAGTAATGTGCTGCGGTGCAACTGGCGTATCAAAGGTCAGGAAAAAGGTGTCAGTTGGCTGGGCACCATTCTCGCCTTTCCGTGTCAAACGCCTCACAGCCGTAACACCCTGTGATCTGAGTTCGTCCAGGATGACATCATCACTGAGACCCCTCAAATCGAAGCATGTCACGACCCCCTTGCTGCTGTTCAAAGTACGATGCGGCTTGACATGCACTGGGCATGACCCCAGTGCACTCGCTTTCAAAAGCCTCTTTGCCTGACCATCGTCTGCAACTTTCACAAGGTATCCCCAGCACGGAGCCGAGAGACACTCTTCGGATTTGAACCACAGATCCCCTTTAGTGCTGTGTGAACAGCGAATGGACCAAGTTGTGTAACATCTCGGCCCTCTGTCACCACCAGGAACTTCGGGACTTGGTCCCGACTTTTACTGACGCCTGGTAACTGGGCATCAAGCCCAACCATCCCCGGTTCCCTCCTCTGGCGCTTGCTAGTGCAGCGAGGAGGGGAAAAATTTTTGGGGGAAGAAATATTTTCGGGGGAGGGGAGGGGGGAAGTAGTTGCCATGGAGAGCAAAAAGAAGTCGCGGCGGTGCGCCCCCCAGAAAAGAAAACCCCGCGCGGCACTCGGGTGATGCAGGGCCGGAAGCCGCATATCCAGGGCCCTGCACCAGGAAGCTTACACCGCCGTTTATCTCGGTGAGGTGGCAGCCTAAGCATGCCGAGACGCGAGGCCACCAAGGAAGCCGTATACACCACCTCCGTCGATAACCCAAACAGTTCGGGTCCGTGATGCAGATGGATACAGAATAAGCCGCCTCCCCACATCGACTGGACCCGAAAGGTCATAGCCGATTGACCTTAGGCCGGCTCCCCAGGCCACCCGTCCTCCGGAATAAAGAGCCAAAGCCCGAAAGCCAAGATCTCCGCCTCCACGGATTACTAGGTTGTAGCACACGGCCAACATGCTGGGGGATGAGGATGAAAAGCCCAGTGGTCAGAATGGGCAAATTGGAATCAAACCCAAAAGGGGATTCAAACCGCCAAACATCCTCTAAGCAGCCACCACGGGCCCGGTTTGTCTGGATGTCCCTTCACCTCTTTATGATTAGTGCTCGCGACGGGTGTTAAACCTGCCCGCCATACACACCGTAGGCGCACTTGCAAACCGTAGTGTTGAGGTTGCTAGTGTTAAAGACGGACCAAAAACCCTCCGCCATGCAGACCCTTGGCACACTAGCAGACCGTGATCTTGGGTTCCCTTTTAGTCGCCTTCTATGACACGCAGGGGTACGGTGGGCTTATTCTACCCCCAGCCCACAGGGGGACTACCTCCATGTACCCTCGGTAAATGCTGCTCCCACTATATGATGCGAATTCCTCATCCATGGTACGCTGTGCAATGAACGTTGTAATAAGTATTCATAAGAAGATAATCCATCACAGACACCAGTTTAAGGCTGATCAACCATCACAAAGCTGCAATGATTAGTTTCAATTTCAATTTCAAAGAATGGTTGTGAGTTAGCAGGTAGTGGCTATAGAATGAAAACTTTGTTCCAAGCCTGTGTTGCAACACCAGGAAGGGCAGACAGCATTCTGAAGCCACTGAACGTAAAACAAAGTAGGTACGCACACAAGGTTAGCATCGCATAATGAGGTTATCAGAATCAGGGTAATGACACGGCAGTTCAGGCAGTCGTTTAAGGGGAGGCAACAAGAATCGGCTGAATTAATATTCTGGGATGGATGACAACTGCTGGGGCAACGTAGCCTGAACTGAAATGTTTTTGGACTAACAGCATGCACTACAAGTGTTTAACTGTGCTGTAGCACCATGCTTTCAAGTTACATCTTTAAAGTGATACTGTGGCAGTTCTAAGTATGATAAACGAATGTGTTTTAATTACCCTTGTTGGAAAATATACATCTTATACTTTCATGTAAGACTAATTACATCTATTTAACTTATTTAGAACGGCTACTGCAGTAGTTTAAATCTACCCCAAATCAAAACTTAAGCATTCCCGCCAAGGTTTTCGGCCGTGTAAAGTCATAATATCAAACGGCAAGCTCTTTCGCCAAGCTAATCTCACAGTAATAGTTCGAAGGTTAAATGAAACATATAAAAATGGCTTACTGTGCAATTTTCAATTATTTCATTTAACGTTTGAAGTCTTAGTCGGCGGGATTAGCTTGGCGAAAGAGCTTGGCGTTTGATATCACGACTTCACGCGGCCGAAAAGCTTGGCGGGAATCCTTAACAAATTTTGTTTTGGGGTAGATATCAGATATTTTTGGTCCAAACAGATGAAATACATTTTCTTTTCTTGGCAATTTTGAGATGGAAACACCAATCCAGTTTTCTGGTCCATTTTTAATTCGACGTGTCACACGTCGAATTAATGCGGTTGTGGCCAAAAAACGGGGGTAGCAGATTTACGTCAGCGACATCTCCTCAAAAACCAGACACATTTGTTCTATTCTGATCCGACGAAATTCAAGTATGCGGGTGGGTGAGTTGCAGTGCTGTAGTTAATTTAGTTAGGGCGGTTTTAGTTCGCTAACCTCTAAAAAGGTCTCTGAGAAGAAAAAAGTCGTCAAATAGTACACGATCAGTGGCTGACGTCAGCACTTCATCAGCGTAAAGGTGCGCTCGACGTAGATCATACGAAAAAATACGGCGTGTCACTGCGCATTTCGGCAAGTCAGCTCTTCAACATTGCGGTCGGTTAGAGGCTATCGTGTACGTCGAGATGGCTCCACTCTCATGGCGCAGAACAACACAAAGTGAGTCATCACTTACCTTTGCGGTGATCTGGATGGTACACCGAATTTCTATGATTGAATCTGGACGGTACAATGAATGCGATGCTCGTATAAGACTTTTGCTGTAATTACTGCGCCATCCTCGCTGCTTTTCGGATGCGATATATTACAGTATTTTATTACGCGTATTTGCGGTGTTGTTTCCTATTGAACGAGTGAGCAAAGCAAATGATGTCCTGTTTTCACAGTGGCGGACTGGCCAGAGGGAGGGAAGGGCGGGATATTCCTAATGGCCTCTGACTTTCAGATTTTTTTTAAATCCGTAACAGGAAGATTCACGTAAGTTTTATCGGTTCGACATTAGTTTTAACCACAGATTTAAAATTACAAGTAATAATAATAAAGATAATTATAAAACGCTAGTAAAACAAGTACTTTGTATTGAATAGCCTAACAAAAATTAGCCACATGAAATTGCAGTTTTACAGTCAATGTGGACTTTGTCACAATTTTCGTGTGAATATTTTAAGTTTTGTTAATACATCTAAAAAGTGTAAATAAATTTAAAGTAGTCAACCTCACGTACCCTCAGTGCAATATGATTTCTCCTCCCCCCCCCCCCCCCCCCCACCAAATTACCTGCTGAATTTATAAAATATGGTGTTCGAAGATTTAAAAAATGTAAAAGTCTGATGAACAAGAACAAAGGGTACGGGAAACTGTAAAACAACGAAGCTTTCAGTTTGTTTTTTTTGTAAGAAAACCAATATCAGCATCCGATGAAAACTTATCTGGTCAGTGATTGCATCGTCGCACACAAGATTCTGGCTCATTTGCCGTATCGTAGTAGCAAACGTTACGAGACAATTTTTTTTAATATAATGTGCAATATAGTAGATATTCTTCAGTACACCATGTATTTAGATTTTTTAGTAGTGTCCTGTTGGTATGTCTGCCGTTCCAACTTCATACGTCAATTACAGATATTTTTTATTCTACCATACGACACGTCGAATTACTAATGCAGTGTTAGTGCATCTTGTTGTTGTTGTTGTTGGATATCGTTAGATTTTGAAGATAGCAGTCACCTATTTTCAAATTATTAGTATTTCTTATTAGTACTGCAGTATCTCCTTGCAAACACATGGATTTATTTAAGGTTCAGTTTGGCATTGTTGCATAATAACAATGTTTAAGACAATGTAAATGAACAATCAAGTTGGTCGTTTGGAGCTCCCGAACTCCTGAACCAATTGACCAATCAGAAAAGTCCATATAAAAAGGGCACATCTCCAGAGCAATACCTGTAAAATGAGCTAAGAACCATCTTTATTCACCGCATGGAAGAATTTATTTTCGTGATTCCAAAAAAGCGTTACCAGCAGTAGCCAGTAGTTAGTAATTAGGCAAATATCTACGTTATTCACGTCGTTTTTACAACAAGAAAACGGTAAGCTGTGTCATTAATAGTGACTTTTACGTTGTCAGGCGACCAAAGTCTCCCGATCAAACAAGTTTCCGCCTTTTCTGTAGCATTGTAGCTGTAAAGACACAACGTGTTTAGTGGTCGCCCATGCTCAAATATATATTTTACCTGGATGTTATAGTTTATCTTGGCGGGCGACACACTAGCGTGACGGTGTTGAGACGCAACTTGTGGTAAATAGATGTAAAAAGTACAGTGCTACAATGTAGCAAAACTGTCGTAGCTGAGCTCCTAATTACAATAAATCATTTTAATTACCCTTGCAGGGAAATACACCTTCTGATATCTAAGCCTAAAATACCTTCATTTAGCTTAATTAGAACTAACTAAATACAGATGCAAACCTACTTGCCTTTTTGACTTGTATGTTTCTGTATAAATATGCACGTGTTAAATGCTGCCTATGGACGTTTCCTTTTGGCCGTGTCAGTATGGCACAGCGGTAGGACCTCGGTCTTTGGTTTTAAAGGCCGTGGGTTCGATTCCCTGCCCAGGCAGTCTGACATATAAGTCCAAAGGGCAACGTAAATAGGTTTGCATCTGTATGTAGTTAACTTGTTGGTCGTTGGCTTTCCGTCCTGCTTAATACAGAACTGCTACAGCAAGAATTCAAAAATGTAAATTGAAGTGGCCAGTGAAATGAAGAAAAATGCAGTGCTACAGCAGAGAAACAGCCGCAGTTTGGCTCCTAATCACGAACATACACTACACTGCGGATTTTCCCTGGTGTTTGCTAGTTACTAGTCAGTGCAAACAAACTTACGTTTGTGAGCACTAATTCAAATCTGTATCTACTCTGGAAGTATATTTTAAATTTATGAAAAAATGATATTGAATTGTGCCACCGTTTTGACCGTCATTTTGGATATCTTGTGTCGAGTCCTGGTACCTTTTCAGAGCATTTTTTTTTAAATTCAGCAGACCTTAAAACCTAGCAATTGACACCAAACATACATACTTAGCATAATTTTGAATTTTTTTTATTGCATGCCGCCCATTTTTAAAACAAAATAGCCACCACGTTGATTTTTGGACAGGTTTCAGGTGGCATCCCTTCCTAAAAGTTTGTCATGTGAGTGGACATGAAGTACACCAGAGATGGTGTTGTCCTTACAAACTACAGTTTTTTTTTTTTTTGCTTACTGCAACCCCGCTATGCCCGGTACAAGGAAGAAAGCCAGAAGGATGGTTGATTTTCAGGGTTCATTCCAGGGCCATGTGGTCTGTCCTTGTAGATGTCCACTGGTTCAATGACCTAGGGTACACGGAGGTTTCTTAAGTCGCTTTATCTTACGTCGATGTAGCTTACGTCGGTGTAGTGCTTAGAGCGCTTTAAGAACCTCCGTGTAACCACCTAAAACCACCTTCAAGTCGCTTTATCTCAAACCACCTCTTTACGTCGACGTTAGGAGTTGAAACGCTTTAACAACCTACGTGTACCCACCTAAAACCCATTTTCTACGTCGGTCTAAGGACTGCTTTCCTTTGATTGGTTGAAACGAGTGCGCTTAAACGTCAAGAAACTAGGGGGGAACCTGTTACTTCCTTAAAACGAAGTCGAAAGCCCAGCTAGTTGAATGGGGACATAGGAATAGAGGGGTTGGTTGATGGGGTATGAGATAAACGCATCGATACATTGACTTAGCAGCTAACCACCGTGTACCCGTTGTCGTTTTAACTCTCTCCAACTTGAATGGCCGTGTAACCACCTCTCTCCTAAAGCGACATTGAGTTCAAGTCGACATAAGGTAAAGCGACTTAAACCTCCGTGTACCCTCGGTCAACGATGCTCTAGATCGGGCTCTAGCAGAGTGGTACACTTCAGGAAGAGTTGTAGCTGGTTTGAGGACTATGTCCCAGAGTGAGGCTGCAGGGCCTTAGTACATAGAGCTGCAACCAGTACCTACCGCAGGTTGTCCAAGGTACTTTCTGTAGTATACCCTGATATCCCACGACCCATCTCTGCTAGCAGCCACCCTTAGTCGCAGGCAAGGCCAGGGGCACCTTTGACCACTGATCTCCAGGGACTGGACCATACATCAGAATACATAGCATAACTGGAATACATTATTACTGATACAGAGCATATAAAGTACACAACATGGAGCCATAGCATCAAGATAAAGAGGCCCACTAAGGCCCAAGCTCAAGGTACAAGAGTAATCAAGGGAAGCTGTGGAAACCGTCGTTGCATTACCCATAGCACTGTCAAGCAATTAGTAGTACTGTAGAATCGGGTGACTGGATTTCAGGTCGAATTTGAAATAACGGAAAACTACCACCTTTTCCCAAAGCCACAAATGCGGTATAAACGATGAAAACGTCTGATGATCGACCACTATCTTGGCTTGATGGCTGGTTTAAGAGATTTACCGTCAGAAACTATAGCTTATTAAAAAAAAAATAGAGGAATACCAAATTATGTTCCAAATTATGTGTACGTACAACTTTTGATTGCAGGGGCGTTACTACGAGTACTACTAAATCGTGCATAATGCCATTCAAGGCCAGAGTAGTGACATAACAATTGATATTCTGAAAACCCACTTGTGAGCATAATTTGAAAAAAAAGAGCTTGTCAAACGCAACCTCCAAGGTCGAGTAGGAAAAGGGATTGCTTTGGACATAACATGAAGTGACTATGCTTAAACCTCGTCTAAAAAGCACTACATCGATTATTTTGGTTTATTTTAGGTTTTCTTTTTAATATCTGCATTACAATTTGTTGTGAGACGCGGCGCGTATGTCGCGTTTCCTGGCTTCAAGGAAGCTCACTGTTGACGTCTTATAGCAACAATGTTGAAGCGCCCGATCATTTCACACGCTTCACACACTCAGGGGCGTAGCGACAGGGGGGGGGGGGGGGGGGGGGGGGGGGGCGCACCGTCCCCCCCACTTATTCTCCCAGTCGGCAAATTCGTGAAAAAAATTAAAGTGTCGTCGTACGTACACTTTTTATTATTTGTTCACGCGATCGATGAAATTAGAGTCGGCATTTCACTTTTGTTCATTTACTCTTCTCCCCATTCGAGAAATTCGTCCAAAGAAATTAAACTGTCTTGGCAATACATGTTATTATTTATTACACAGGAAGCATAAAACGACTCGGCATTTCACGTTTGCTCATTGACTCTTTGCCAGTCGGCAAATTCTTAAGTTGAGTAAATGTTTTGGAGCAGAAAACATTTCGTAAGGGAAAAAAAATATACGCGAGTTGTGTCATCGCTTCGTTTTTCTCTTTTCTGCATATTTTTAACTTTTCTATGAATCGTCACTTTCTAACTAATCTTTGGCAAGGATTCAGTAACCGCACTGTGACCTCGTACGGATACGTACACCAGGGGTGGCACCACAGGGGGGGGAGGGAGGAAAGAAAGGGGAGTAACTGAGATTATCGTCGGAGAACAACCGGAAGACTAAGTCAACATGACGACATAAAATCCGTTCAAATTTTGGGGAAAAAAAGCTGTAAATAGAGTAAGCAAATAGAGTACATGAAACGTAAGCAACAGTACTTTTCAAACCTAAATTTTATTCAGTGTACTTTAACATTAAGTAATTTAAATTCATCAGTTAATTTTATTTTGTAAAAAAATGCACAATAAAAAAACACAATGGTCAGAATTAGGTTTTTACTACCTCTCTTGCTAAAGAATGTTTACGAGAAACATCCGAAATTTGCTTAACGAGTGTGTTTCAAACGTGTTTCGGGAAGCCGAAAATAGGCCCTCAAATAGCGTAAAATGCTTCAGCTTCCGGGGCTCTGCCCCGGACCCCGCTACGGGGAGCTTAACAGCACTTCCCCAGACCCCCTACCTGGTTTTGTCGGCCCCTTGCCAAAGTAGAACAAAGTTTAATAGAAGACGTAATTTTCTTTGCCCCCCCCCCTGTCGGGTAATCGTTGCCCCCATAGGCAGAGTTTACTTTTGGCTGTCAGAGTTTGATCAGTGGTAGGACATTGGCCTTTAGTTTCAAAGGTCGTGGGTTCGATTCCCCACTCAGTCAGCCTGACATGCAAGTCCAAAAGGCAACGTAAATAGGTTTGCATCTGTATTTATTTAATTCTTGTTGGTATTTTTGTGGTTAATACCGTTCAATGGTTGAAAATGAGCAAAACATTGAACGGTTACTGTGATACCAGCCCTAAGTAAAACGGGCGTGGCTCGGTCCCTAATAGTGGTAAACCCTTTTCATTACCCTTGATTCAAAGACTACATTCCCACCTTACGAATAAACCTAATTGGAGTCATTCATTTAAATTATAACCGTCACAAGAGCAGTTTAAATTTGAAAATGAGCGAAAAATTCAATGGTATTCAATTGTGATACCAGCCCCTAGTAAAATGGACGTGGCTCGGTCCTTAATAGTGATAGACCCATTTCATTACCCTTGATTCAAAGACGACATTCCCACCCATAGATATAAACAAGTGATATACAAACTGCTTTTGTGTAACACTAACGGTTCTTGCATAATAGGCCAAATGGCAACAAATTGAGTAATAGTTGGGCGCCATTTTGGTCACCATCTCTAATGCTCAAGGGGGGGGGGGGATTGAGGCTTAATGGTGCGTCGACAGCCTGGTCATTAGCGCCAACCTCAGTCACAGTGCAGTGTTCCGGGTTGCCACTGCACCACACATTACAGAGATATTATTCAAACCCCTAATCTAAATCTTGTCATACATCTGTACCTCCTGCAAAAATTGAAAAACACCGGACAGGAGGACAGACTTATCGCCCAATTGACGCACACACAATGTCATGCGGAAGATGGAAACGACGACGAAAACCATCAAGATGGCAACAATCAACAAGGAAGTGCCGGACCGTAAGTGGCCGCCGACACCAATAACATTCAGGAGGGTCAACCCCCCGCAAAAGGAAACAGTAATGCTCAAGGTTTACAGCCTGGCACCCTTCAGAAACTTAAGTGCACATCCTTTTGAGTAGGTGCCAGCAAAAAAACTACCCTCACAATGTAAGGTACATACATTACAATTTCTTTTGTATCATACACGGCGATGTTTATATATGATTGAAGTCCTCTCTCCAGCAAAACTAAAACTATTAATTTCTCCGTTTCTATTCAATATATTTTGACCAAACTTGGCCAGATAGTAGACAGCAACTTTTCCAAACTTTACATCAACGTTTATGCAATTCCGTGCAAGAGTAAAGGTAGGGAGCCACACGTAAATTTGAAAACTGTTCACTTGTTGTTGTTGTTGTTGTTGTTGTTGTTGTTCTTGGCTGACACGGTTTCAGAAACAACTACTGCACCTACCTAAAATCTATAATATGATCTGAGCCAGAAATTTTCCTGGGCTTCAACCTTACAGAGACCACTTTTTCGATTGGTCCATCCATTCCGGAGTTACGGGACCCTAAACGATCATTTTGATAGTTTACATTGTTTAAACCATTGTATTTAGGGAACAATGCCACTCAGCAGACTGCAGATTCATTCTGAGTCCACGTGTTATGTCTTTGCTAAAAAGTTGATTGTTGAACGGTAAACTGAAAGAATCAGCAGCAGTTAAGCAGCATTGACCCCGATTGGTACTTGGGTGGGTGACCTCCTGCCGGGAATCCATTCTGGGTGCTGCAGACAGAGGGCTTTAGGACTTCGTCGGCAGATGACCGGGTGCGGTTAACGCTTGCTAAAACCCGTTGACCCTTTGAAAGAATCAGTGTTTCAGCTAAACGCATATATTTTTAAACCAAGCTAAGCTGCGTTGTGAATTTCGAGGTCGAAATTGGCAGCTAAAAACGGTAGAATTGCGTATTTATTTCGCAGATGCAGGCTTTCAGAGATGAGTTGAATTGTTTCAGAGTGGCCAGCAACAATCGACTGCATGCATAAACCTTTGTAGTGCGATGCCATAGCCGTAAAAAAGGTACACGGATTACAAACAAAAACATCAAGTGTGCCGTAAAAAAGGGGTTATATGATTGAATTTCCACTTGTTAAAATGTACACGGATAAAAATTGATAATTTTTAATTGAAATAATCAAATGTACAATTAAGAAAATTGCATCTGTTTAAGTGCTGTTGTGCTTTACGAATCCTATATTTAAAACGTAAAGCACAACAGCACTTAAACAGATGCAATTGTCTCAATTGTACATTTGATTATTTCAATTAAAAATCGTCAAGTTTTATCTGTGTACATTTTAACAAGTGAAAATTCAATCATATAACTCCTTTTTTACGGCACACTTGACGTTTTTATTTGTAATATCCATATATGTATTACATGCATTTTTTTGGCCATTTAGGTAGAATAAAATTTCCAATGGGCCACTAAGGTGGGCACGGTAAAATTAGTGGGGGAGAATGAGATAACGTCTTGCCTAGCTCATATCGCTCTTCCCCTCCCCCCCACCCCCCCCCCCTCCACCACCACCACCACCGCCACACAACTTCCCCAGTATGCGAAGGGCTAAAGCATTAAAAAAAATTCATTAAAAAAAATTCGCGATGGAAGTCGGCAAATCTTAGACCATAGTCGGATTTTTTGGGCCTGCGCCCCCCTACTAATTAAGGCTTCGCTACGCCCCTGCACACACTCTTCACAGTCAGCAGCATGGCCGACGGACGTCGCTGAGAAGAGCTCCCGAAAGATTCAAGGAAAATCCCTCGTAGGCCTACGGCTCGTATGCAGTCATGAATAAGCTGATCTCCAGTCGATCTGTGGAAGAGGATTGCTACGTATGGACCCAAAGGTAAGCCAGTAATCTTTCCTGCTCTTTATTCCCGATCGCTAGTTGCGTACGTTATATCTTCGTTCACTGTAAAAATATTCTGATAACTCTGCTCCTTCACTTATGAAGGCCATCGTTCACTTCAGAAGGTTATGGGTCCCTCCCACGTTGTAATTAACGTAGTTGAAACGTAACGTAAGCAATTTCTACGAGGGGAATAGAGCTCGTAGGGGAAACGATTAAAAATGGCTTGGAATTTTGAATTCGTATTCAGAGCCGATGTTTGTTTACGTGAGCCGCCATCTTGGTTTTTAACGCTATTCGTGAAGTTGAGCGTCAACGGCCAGTTTCGGTTTTCAAGACGACTTAAACGCAGATAAAATGTTGTTGAAGATTGTTCACTATTAATTTTGAAGAGAAATAATACGTTATTATTTTGCCAACAGGGAATAATAAGTGAAATCAACGATTTTATTCTGACGGACGCCAAGCGTTGGGGAAAACACGAAAACGGAAGCAAGAAAAATGGCGGGACACAGAAGTAAAAAACACCCATGCTTTCGGAATAGAGAGGTTCAATGGGCAAAACTACTTCGATTGGTCCTTCTCAACGGAGCTGTTACTTAAGGAAAAAGGCTTATGGAAGTATGCTAGTGGTACAGCTACTAAACCTGCAGCTCGGGATGCAAATTTGCCGAAGTATGAAGAAGAAAATACGAAGTGTTTGCGAGTGCTCTTCATCACGTTGCAGCAGTCAATACAGCGGAACTACAGAGACGTAGTGGAACCGAAAAAGCTGTGGGATGACTTAAAAGCAAAGTATGCCGCTGTCACACGGATGAGGAAGATTACGGCATTTAAGGACCTAATTAGTTGTAAGATGATGACTAATGAAAGACTGTCTGACTATTTGACTAGAATGAGAGATTTAGTTAGGGTGGCCAAGATGACACAGTGTCCTACAATATCCGACGAGTTTGTCACGTTATTGATGTTGTGTGGTTTGCCAGCCGAATATAATGACGTTCTTAGAGCAACAGATTCTCTTGATGCAGCAAACTTCAATCCAGACTACATAGAAAACTTCTTGTTAGAAGACGAGAGCAGATCTTCAAGGTGGGATCGCACGAGTGTAGTGGATGACGAGGAGAAGTGCACATTAGTTGTGAAGCAAAAGAAGACTAAGAAGAATAATATTCAGAGAGCGGCAAACGACAAGTCGAATGTCAAGTGTTACGCCTGTAACAAAAGAAGCCATTACGCTCGAGATTGTTTGCAGCGGCGAAACAACAGGAGCAAGTCAAGCGACAGTGAGTCATCGCAGGACAACAAGAATAAGAGGTCAGGCCAACGCAACTCAAACCTGTGGTTCAGGATTTCGAAGGTAGCAATGCAGTCATCGAAGAGAAATTCCAAGGACCAGAACGAGTGGATTATTGACTCGGGAGCCTCGGTGGTGATGGCAAATGATAGGAATGACTTCACTAATTACAAGGTCATGAACAATAAGTATACATTGGCAGCCGATGATACCCCTGCACAGGTCACAGGGGTAGGGACTGCATTGGCGATTTTAATTAATGGGTGATGTGTTCGAATAGTAGTGGTGTGGAGATATTGAGTATACGTAGAAGCAGAGATAATTTGTACCCATTGCGAGGTGTTACAGTTGTGACTGAAAAAATACCACACAAGCCCCACAGGAAGTCTCCAAAACGCATTCCGTGGAGAACTGCAAGGGCAGTGGGGAATCGTCGCAATGACAACTAAACCACGAGTCAATAGTGGGGGAAGATAATTGCATAGATGAAACACGGAAAATACTGTGCATCAAGGACTCTGACGAGCTGATTGATACAGCCACCAAGATTTTAGAGAAGTATGCAACGGAAGAAGACACGGACATGAAGAGTCGTGCCATTCTGAAAGTTTTTTTTGATAATGAGGTTCACTATGCAGTGTTATTGACTCGTGAAGAAAGTAAAAATGGTACAACTAAAGTACAGAAAGTACTCAATAATACGCTAGCAGTTGATGTTCCTGAACCGACCAGTTTCAAGGAAGCAATGTCTGGGGAGCAATCCGAGCAGTGGAAGAAGGCCGCACAGGAAGAATTTGAGTCGCTTATCGAGAAAGGAGTATGGACCTTGAAAGATCTTCCGCCGGGCAGGAAAGCCATTGGGCATAGGTGGATTTTTAAAGTGAAACCTACACTAGAAGGACATGTCGACCGCTACAAAGCGCGACATGTCGCGCAGGGGTTTTCACAGAAGTATGGAGTCGACTTCACCGACACGTACGCACCGACTGCCAGCCTGAACACTGTGAGAATGCTAGTTTCAATTGCATCGGCAAAGAATTGGCACATCCATCAGGTGGACATTAAGACGGCCTACTTGAATGGAGAACTGTCGAAGGAAATCTATATGAAGCAGCCGGAAGGCTTCATCGCTGAAGGAGAAGACAAGGTGTGCAAATTAGAGAGAAGTTTGTACGGCCTAAAACAGTCTGGACGATGCTGGAACGAGACGATGAATAATAGATTCATTCAAGAAGGTTTCAACAGGAGTGCAGTAGACCCCTGCGTGTATTTTGTCCCAAGGGAAGGAACCACAGATGTAATGTGTGTGTTCGTCGATGACGACGCAATCATATCTAATGAAGAAGAAGGAATCCAGATGTTAAAAGACATGGTAGGGAGAAGTTTCGCATACCATGACATTGGAAAAATAAAGTACTTCCTTGGTATAAAATTTGATGAAACGGAGAGAGGGATTCGGCTAATTCAGTCTAAGTATATCGGAGCGCTTTTGAAAAGTTTCGGGATGGAGGAGAGTTTTCCAGTGACCACACCTATGGATGGGAGCCAGGAACTCAATAAGGACCAGTGTCCAAAGACGGTTCAAGATAAGCTAGAGGCTCAGAAGAACCCGTTTAGAGAATTAGTAGGGGCTTTGATGTACTTCTCCGTAGTCACACGCCCTGATATTGCATACGCAGTGTCCACATTGAGCAAGTTTTGTACAAATCCGGGAGAGCAGCATTGGGTAGCTGCCAAGCGGGTACTGAGGTACCTGAAGGGAACCAGCGACTATGGGATTCAATACAAACAGAGTAACCGTGGATTGGAGGCTTACGTGGACGCCGACTGGGCAGGCGACAAGGAAGATCGAAAGTCGAGGACTGGATATTGCCTAAGGATTGGTGGGTCGCCAGTGGTGTGGAGGTCTTGCAAGCAATCATGTATTGCCACTTCAACCATGGAGGCAGAATATGTTGCGCTAGCGGCCTGTGCCAGAGAAGCATTGTGGGCGAGAAGACTACTGCGTGAGATCGGTCAAGGAGATCTAGTAAGCAGCCCGACAATAATATGGTGTGATAATCAGGCAGCCATCAAGAATGCACAAGACCCGGTGCCAAACCTGAAGTCGAGGCATATTGAGATAAGATACCACGTCGTACGTGAGGCAGTACAACGTAGGGAGGTACAGGTGGAGTACATTCCCACCAAGATGAATATGGCGGACATATTTACAAAACCGCTGGGCAGACAACGCCACCAAGAGATGGTGGAACTGTTGGGATTGTGCCACTCTTGACAAGGAGCGTCTGACTCAAAGGAGAGTCAGGCAACCCACTAAGGAGGAAGAAGGTCATCACTCCGTTCATGAAGCCAGAACGCGAGTGGGAGATATGTTGTGAGACGCGGCGCGTATGTCGCGTTTCCTGGCTTCAAGGAAGCTCACTGTTGACGTCTTCCGGCAACAATGTTGAAGCGCCCGATCACGTCACGCACTTCACACACTCTCCGACAGTCAGCAGCATGGCCGACGGACGTCGCTGAGAAGAGCTCCCGAAAGATTCAAGGAAAATCCCTCATAGGCTTACGGCTCGTATGCGGTCATGAATAAGCTGATATCCAGTCGATCTGTGGAACACTTTTTCGGAAGAGGACTGCTACGTATGGACCTACAGGTAAGCCATTAATCTTTCCCGCTCTTTATTCCCGATCACTAGTTGCGTACGTTATATCTTCGTTCACTGGAAAAATATTCTGATAACTCTGCGCCTTCACTTATGAAAGCCATCGTTCACTTCACAATTAAGTTAGGGCCACGCTCTTATCTTTGTTACCAATTTGTACGACTGTTTATGTATTTTTGAAATAAATTTGTAATTATTAAGTAATGAAGGTTGTTCTGAAAATCCCTCGTATGTACAACGTCATCCAAGCTTGCTAGAAAATGGACACAAGTGCAAATAACACGTTAAAATGAGGAATTGCTAACTGTGTACAAAGCCACCCCATTTGGAAGTGACTTTAAAAAAAAAGTATAATTTACAAATTTTGAAAAAAATCAAATGTTAATTATAGGGCCCCGCAGGATGGTGTATGACCGATTCACCGAATCCCGTTTTGCAGAATTTTAATCAGTTTCTTAATTTCAGCGAAACGGGAATCCGCGGCTAAACATGTCACATCAGAAACCGCACCTAATCACAAATTCCTTCCATTTAGGAATGCAGCTTTAACTTATCTAACGTCAAATTTTTAAGAATAAATTGGTTCGGCGAAATGGGTGTACTCCCGCAGGACGTGAAGTAAGAATCATTTTTTTCCGTTTGTGGGATGGTGTTTGAAAATCGCCTAATGCAACCCCATTTTACGGTACCACATAGAATCGAATGATTCTGGAACGTTTCTGGAGTTATGCAAGAAATTGTACAATTTACTACAATTAGAAGCTATACTTTAGGAGTGTTTCGTTAAAATAACTTTCGTTCAACTTTTAAATTGCAATAATAAACCTGTAAGACCGATGTGAAGGGATGTCTTGAGGAGAGAAATTAGGTCCACCTGCAGGATGGGAGATGGCGCGGCAGCCGAAGTACCACAGTCGTTGACCGACGAACCGGGGACTATAGGGCATGACGAAAAGTCACGGTCGTCGTGTAGATTAAAGGAAAGAGTATCCAAGGTGGAAATTCGGGTTCGTCTGTAGGGAAGGAGGCAGCCAAAATACTGCGGATGTTGATGTATGAATCAATAAACCAAACTAGAACTCCCGGTTTGGAGCTGTGCCTGACTCATTGCGGGCGCAGGGTCGTCCTTCCGAGCGGTGATTGGTCACAAAAAAGGCCGAGGACAGATGGCGACGAGGGCCACAGCTTGAGTGGATGGTAGACCGAGTGCTGTAGTAGACCAAGCTATCAACAAAAGGACGGAGGCAGCGAGGGTCGCCGTGGCTGTTTGAAGAACCAGTGTCAAGGGTTGAACCTGACCACATAGGACAGGTTACGTAGTGGTCGTTTCGAGAATTATCCCCTTGGTTGCTGAAGAACCGATGATGGGAGGGAAGGCAGACAAAGCGGAGGGGGCGTGGAAATCGTCCTCTAATTCCTAAGATGTCGAGGGTCGTCGTGGCCACCCGAGCCTGCACCTTTCATGATGCGCCTTTGGCACAATACACGGCAAAACAGATGAGAAAGAAGGAACCGCAGTAGCTCTGACCACGGTACTTACTCTCACTCAAGGTGCAAGATGACCAGTTGGGTGTTCAAGACGAACCAAAGAGAAGGGCGGTTGCAAGTAGCCTAGGCGACCGCCTGGAGACAGCAACCAACAAGAGCCAGCCAAATCGTCAGGCGACTTTTGTCGTAGGGGTGCACCGCTTCAATGAATGGAAGCAAGGGTCGGTAGGCCGTAACCACCACTAGGGCGCCCACAATGGTCAAGCAGAGTGGTCAAGATGGAAGAAGTCAAGTGGACCTAAGCCTCGAATGCGACCCACTCCAACGACGGCCGAAGTTTTTTTCAGAATTGAGTCCAATGCCCTGGTGCAGTCGCACCAAATCCACGATGGTCTTCTTGGGAAGCAGGGGAGAGCAACCACGCCGCGTGGCGGCTTAGAGAAAAGAGCTGAAGCAAGGCCCCGAGCTAATGCTTTTATAGGAGGGCTGCATCACGCATGCGCAGAAGGATAAGCTACCGGAAGTCGATAAGTTTTCTCAGGAGGGAGATTGCATTTGGAGACAAGGAATGCTATAAAAAGCAGGTAACGTATATTTTCGTTGGCATATAAAACCTAATAAAACAGTTTCCCCATCCCCAATGTAAGCGGTGGGAAGGACCTGGAAGTGCTCGTCTTCTCCTGATGCAACCTGAAGAGGATAAGAATCCTTTTCGAAATGGCTGCACGGAATTGACGACACGATTGTAGGACTTTCAAAGTTTCAGCACATTGCAAATGCTTACATTTACGCTGCAAAACGTTGCTTTTTCTGCTAGAGTTTTTAAATTTTGCGAGGACGTTTTGTCCTGTTATTTTTGTTTGGGGATTTTGTATTGCGACTTTGGGCCTCTCCTCATGATGAATGGCGATGAATGAGTCCCAAGCCTGATTAGCGATCAGACGATTTTTAACTAAAAGCATGTCTCAATTGACATTTGCAAATATGATCAGAGTTCAAAAACAATTTTACCGAATTTTGAAGGTTGTGTATCTAAATTTCAGAAGGAGCATCTCACCCCAAACGACACCATACAATGATCACTGCCTCCAAGATGATTCATAACTACGATATCGAAAACGAGACTATCAACATCTGTAACGATGAGACCTACAAGCTCGTATTATTGCTTCCGAATCTATACACACGCTAGTGTGTCGCGCCAAGTTAGGCAACAAACATCACAACAAACATCACATTAATTCAATTGTCGAGGTTGTAAACCATTGTAGCGCGACGCCATAGCGTCAGTGTCTTATATCTTGAAGCATAGTTGGGCACATTTCAGGTACTTGGGGAAAAATAATAATGCGGTACAAAAGCTTAAATTGTGTTGAAATCGAGAGCAATGACCCACCTGACAAAAATTACCTGGTGTTTGAATGCCAGCTATGCTGATTTCAATGCAAAATCTGCCCCTCAATAACGTTGAAAATGTGTTACTAACTAGCTAGCTACTAGCTAGCTAGTCCGCTCATCCCCATGTTAAATCCCATAGGGTGATTATTCATCGATTCCCAGATAACGGGAAGGCTTCCAGCTATGAAATTGGACGAATGGGTACACTACAATACGAACTGCGTACCTTTTATGGTTTGGACCCTTGGGGCGTAACAGGGATGGTGTGGGAGAGCACGTAAGTACGAAAATATTGTTATAACCATTGTTAGTATTGTCGGCATCGTCTCTCATTGGACGGCCAAAGTTCGGACAATGAGAAAGTGTATACTGACGTGCGTGCTTAGACACACACTAGTGTATCGCGATAAATCTAAAGAACGTTGCAAAGAAATTGTATACACGTCCAATTCACCAAGTGTAAAAACAAAGCAAAATAAACAAAGCCAAAAACTGGTAAATGGGCCACCAACTTGAGACTGGTTCGGCCCTTCAATGGAGTGATATCAACACACAAAACTAACAAATTACAACAAAATTAAAACCAAACCAAAAGCCAATAAAGAGGTGACTAAGTTGAGAATGGTTCGGCCTATAGGCAAACGGTAGTAGCAAATTGTTGACATCCAATTTCTTGTTGACGTGGCACTTTATTACTCATCTGCACGGTAGTGGAGTTGAGTCAATGCACAATTAAAAAAAAGGAGTGATATCATATCAAAAACCAAAACTGGTAAAGGGGCCGCCAAGTTCCGAATGGTTCGTCCCTTCAAAGGAGTGATATCAACACACCAAAACATTCGCCAACTTCATCGCACCGAATAATACTTTGGACGTTAAATGAAAACTTGAACATTGCTACAGAAATTAGCAATGTTCTAGTTTTCATTTAACCTTCGAATTATTAAGCGGTGCGATTAACTTGGCGAATGTTTTGGTGTGTTGATATTACTCCTTTGAAGGGCCGAACCATTCGGAACTTGGCGGCCCCTTTTACCAGTTTTGGTTTTTGATACGATTTAGGTCATCAGCACGAAAACCCTTTTGGCACAGTAAAATCCTTTCATGCAATAATTAGGCTACAAACTAATAACGCTTTGCCTAGTGCGCGGGGGGGGGGGGGAAACTGGGTATTCGGGAAAAAGGCCCTGGAAAGGTTCTCGTGCTAATCCCGATTGTGAGATGAGAAAGATTCTTGGAATTTCCTGGCAAGATAACACCTCTTCATCTCGAGATAATAAAAAGATTAATTTCCTTCAAGTTTTCTCCTCTTTTTTTTTTTTTGTATAACTAACTCTAGCCTCCTTCAGCGCTAAGGTAATTTTTTTTTGCTAATATGTGGGAATGGTCATAGGTCATGGTCCTAATTCTAAGGATTTATTTTTTTTAAAGCGGTTCATATCCAGTTCTACACTTCATCCGTCGTTTTTTTTTGTTTTTTTTTGCAAAGCCTTATTTTTCAATTCCCAATATTTTCCACTTCATTGGGAAACAGAGGTGTGCAGTGGAAATTTATTCAGTGCTGTGAAACAGTTGTTTTATACTATTTTACAGCACTGCATAAATTTACATTGCACGCCTCCATTTCCTAATGGAGTTCGTTAGGAGTCTTTTGCACTTCATATCAGCAGTATGAACTACTGAACGTTCCGATGTAGACCGAAAAAAACTAAACTTGCAGGGCCTGCACCTGCTGAATTTTAGTTTTTATTGCCCAACCGAAAATATACATTACCTGTTTTTTATAGCGATTCACTCCTTTTGAGCTATTATTCCCCTAGATGCTTGACGTTGGCTTCCCAGCCATGCTTGTACTACTGCGCATGCGCAGGGGTGGGGTGGCTATATATACTCGGCACAGCCGCCGATGGCATTATTTCTCCTCACCCAAAACCTAGACAATGGAGGGGAGGCCTGGGTGGGAGTTAAGGTAATGATATATTTAGACAATAAAAACTTTATAGCCGACGAAAATAGACATTACCTGTTTTTTATAGTGGACTTTGTAACCCGGAGGAGGGCTAGGTTCGCTGTCTCCTCGCGTACAAGCCGGTATCCCTGGGAACTAGTCCCTGGCGAAGACACCCCTGAGTCCTCGACCAATTTCACTAAGAGCCGAAACTATTTGCGGGCTGAGAAGCGATCCGCTGTTTCGGAAAGGTTACATCCTAAGTGAGGTCAGGCAGTGCAGAAAAACGTTATAATTTAATAAAGGTTAAAGCAGAAGAAGGAACCACAAGCAGGGGTCTTAACACCATGGGGTACAAGATAGGAAATCAGATAAAATTCCGAAATCGTATACCTTGTTGGGAATGATGGTGCTCCCAAGTGTAAAGCGGACAGGCGGATGGCGCGTGTCATTGTAAATTCTTTAGTAAACTTGAGGAGCGGACATCGTCCGTAGGACGGGCTCTGGAAAGTGCGTGAAGTGGGCAGGCGTGGAACACAGTTTCGAAGTTGAATCAAGAAGAAGGCAGCTGGTTGGACGAGGATCGAAAGGAATGATTTTCCAGAGGAAGAGACGCTGGTTGTTGAATGCTAGACAGTTTGTAAAAGGGTGAAGTTATGGTTTCATAAAGCGGAAATTGTGAGGATAAGGTCCTAACAGGGAGGTGAGGATCACGACTGTATCGTCCTCACATGGGAGGCGGATGAAGCGGAATCCATGCTGAAGATCGTTGTGTACACGGACCAGAACATAGTTCACACACAGGGAATGACAACGACGGTTTATCAGTTCGAGCTCATGGGAGTATGTATCGTTGACAGCACGGAGAAGAGTCTTTGTGGACGTAAGACAGGTAGAAAGTGGATGGTCGTCCTGGAGGAGGTTGCTTGCGAAATGTAGGGGATGTGGTCCGTATTGGATCAGCCCTTGCAGAAAGTACCTCTAGATGCTTCAGACGGAAAGGAGGACAGCAGTACCGGGAGGATAGTGGATGGATCCTAGTCCGAGGATAGGATGGATCCGTCCTTCTCCCAGCTGCCCCTGAAGCCAGAATGAAGATGGCCGGAAGAGAAGCTTCAACCGGGTGATCCCTGGAAGCAGAGAGCATCCTAGTGGGGATCATCCTAAGATCGAGGATGAGTAGGACACGTCCTACGGGATGGTGAAGCCTGCTGGTTTCGAGGACCAGTGGACCCAAAGAAGAGGGTCTTTTCTTTTTGACTTGGGAGTTGTACTTAGGCTTGCTTCAGAGCTCGTAATTCTTCTCACTGCTTAGCTGCGCGTAGCATCTGCTGTCTTGATTGATGTTACTTTCGTTGAATGATATTCCATCGATTTGGCGAGATGGAGACGCAAATACGGCAGTTACGTTCCTGTCCGTCACACGCAATGAGGATGAGGTGAGGATGAGGATCGAAGTGATAAGTCGTAGAATTTTTTGGAAAAACCTAGGCAATTCAAGCCTTGGATGAGGACACATTCCCTTCTTTGGTTGATGTAACTTCGGGTAGTAGAATCTTCAGAAGAAGAAGAGGTGGACATGGTGAACGATGAAGAGAACACGAAAACTGTTAGGCATGCAGCGATATGAATCGCGAGGTCGAGGTGAGTGACTGTAGAGGCGCCTGGCAGTGAGACAAGGCAACACTATGCAGTCAGTGGGTGTAGTGCTGTAGGCGGGACCAAAGTGTTGGTCGAAGAGGTGCAGTTGTGTCCTCCTGCTTCCCCCCCCCTTTTTTTTTTAACATGTGTATAATCGTAAAATTCAGGAGATTGTTATATTTGGAGAGGCGACAAGCCATGAACTGATGAAGAAGGGGACGAGGACATAGTCCTGGTAGATGCCCCTTGTCTGTAGCTAAGCATCCTAGGACGAAGCCGTAGTGAAGGTTAGGACGGAGGATGGGATAGGACGAAGGACCAAGGATAGGACAGGATCGAGGACAGAGGACCGAGTCTTCTGAAAAAGGATATGTGCCTCTCATGGAAGAGTTGTTGCGTGTGTGAGCGGATGTAAGAGCGGGGACGGTTGGGATAGGACGGGATGGTTCGTCCGGGGCAGACAAAGGGCCTGTATTGTCGAGGAATGGCTTGTGACGCTTAGGAATCGAAGAGAGCCAAGCTGAAGTGTAATCGGAGACTGGAGCATTCCGTTTAAAAGTTTGGAGTGACGAGTCCATGAGGGTATGCACGTGGGATGGAGTGGCGGAGCGTCCTGTTACTGAAGGATGGGACGAGTGCGAGGATTAATCAAGAGGAGTGAGTTGCGGACCCACAGAGGAGACCAACTTGGCAGCAACCTTCCGGGCTTTAAGTTGAAGCTAAAGGCAAGCATAACGTTCCTTGGTACGAGATAGTTTACGAGATAGGGATCGCAGGTCCCGTGCTGGCAGAGGCTGACTGCAGGGGGATCAAGGACGTGGCTGCAGTGTTACAAGGCATCGGAGCGGATGGTTCAGAAAGAAAAGGACTGGGTGGCGGACGAGGCTGCTTCAACGATTCCTGGTCCGAAGTAAGTTCGAGAATCTCGACGTTATCCGCAACCGGAGGGACCAGAGGGGATGTGGAGCAAGGAGTGCGGCATGAGGATCCATCCCTCGGCGTTACTTTGCCACGACGCATGAGGACGGAGGATAGGATAGGACACAGCGGACGGCGCACAGCTGGGAGCGAAGTGAACACTGGAGCGTTTTAAATGAGAAAGTAGGGCTGCGCAGTAGGATGCGCAGATGGTGGCTGCGCAGAGGGATATCATATTCCTTGGTTAAAAAACAACATTAAATGCTGGAGGAAGGCGGAAGTCGACAGCAGGTGGTGAAGTAGTCCAACCCA
Organism: Lithobius niger; assembly: GCA_023313725.1. Lineage (NCBI taxonomy): Eukaryota > Metazoa > Arthropoda > Chilopoda > Lithobiomorpha > Lithobiidae > Lithobius > Lithobius niger. The sequence continues at coordinate 61,416 of JAHWFP010112779.1, forward strand.
AGAAGGCTGCGCAGAGGCAATGCGCAGTGATACGTAGGATGGTGAGGCCAGCTGGCCCCGAGGACTGGTGGTTGTGTGTGGAGAGGATGGATTGGTCCTCTGCCTGTCCGCTCCTAAAGACGGAGCAGAGGTAGCTATGAGTGAGGCTTCAACTGGGGGATCCAGAAGGTCCGTAGTATAAGAGTTAATCCTAGCAGGGGCCATCCCGTGGATTGAAGCGCCTGCGGACGTAGGCGGTAAAGAATGCAAGGATCATCGGAGTTCTTGTGTGAAGAGGACGCATTGGTCCATTGCCCGTTCATCCCTGAAGATGGAACAGAGGCAGCCGGGAGCGGAGCTACAACCGGGAGCTCCAGGTCCTTGGCAAGAGAAGGCATCCTAGGCGAGGCCATCCTTTGGCTGTAGGTGCATAGGATGCAATATGTAAGATGGAGAGGGATCTGGAAGAGGCGGATGTATCCTCGTCTGAGGAGAGGATGGATCGATCCTCCGTCTACTTGCTCCTAAATTTGGAATAGAGGTGGCCGGGAGCGAAGCTTCAATTGGGACATCCAGAAGATCCTAGGCAGTAGAGGGCATCGTAGCAGGAGCCATCCTTTGAACGAAGTCGAGTAGGATACGTCCTATGGGATGATGATGCTGCGTCCTATAGGATAGTATGGAGTGGGGAGTGCTCAAGGCGGTCACGTAGTCGTGAGCGCCCTAGGAGATATGATGCCATAGGACGGCTGCGGCGAGTATATATAGCCAGCCCATCCCTGCACCTGCAAAGTAGTACAAGCCCGGCTGGGAAGCCAACTTTCAATTTCTAGGGGAGTATTTATATTAATATTAATACTAATATCAAAAGGAGGGAATCACTATAAAAAACAGGTAATTTATATTTTCCCCGGCTATAAATATATAGATTTTGATTTGTACCTAATTAAAAGGGACTTTAAGTTGTAAGGAGTTTAAATGTTAGTAAAACTTTATATTTTGAAAAAAAATTAAGACGTTTTGTTTTACAAAAAAAATAAGACGTTTTTGCCTGAAATAACTCTTTAGAATATCAACTCCCTTACCAACTGTTAATTTTTAACTCTTTCCAACATTGGAAATGCAATTATTGTCATTTACTACAATTGTTAATAATGATTCCAGCAATGAACAATATTTCCATTTGTGTCGTACGGCAACTTTAACGCAAAAGCCTTTCATTTAATTTTCAGAAATTCGAGGCAGAATATTCAAAGCCATTCATTCTAGCCAATGAATGGCGTCAAAAGAATGCAAAGAGCATTTAACAAAAATTGCATTAGCAGAGCACTAAGCGTTTCCCTGACGACCGCTTGGCTGTCAACCTCTAGCCCCATGCGCAAAGAATATTTTGAATTATTGATGAGTAGTACCTTCAAAGATGCCGCCGCACACGTCGGGTTTGTTTACGTAACGCTGTCGATGATTCAGTTATGATGTGTACGTAGGAGGGCGGGGGTTATGTAACACCTTATTAGGTCAGAGTTTAACAGGAAAGTGTGCAAGAATATTATTTCACGAGGTTTGCGGTGGCTCAAAATTAGTTAGTTCCACGCAGAATTAAAAATGATTTTGATCTAGTCTTCAGAGTTTTGAAGGAATATGGCTGTAGTGATGTAGGAAATTTGGAGGCTGCCTTTGAGTTAAGACTTCCGAAAGGCGAATTTTAGAATACGGCCCTTAGTTTTAAGTTGGGGAATAACATCCGCAGTCGTCTCGTTGTAAATACGTGTCCCAATATTGTACGAGAAAAGAATGGGAGTACACAGTGGCGCACCCAAGGGAGGGTGGTGGGCAGGGGGAGCTGGGGCAAAAGACCCAAAGTTAAGAGTAAAATTTAGTAAAAGTATCTACATCATTCAAAACGTACGATGTGCGTTATGTGCATGTACATTTGCATCTCTTGAACCAAAGCACCTGCAATGATGAGAGTTGCGCCAAATGAAAGAGAAATTGTGCTTCGTTAATCGTTAGGCTTATTTTTGTCGCTATAACTTGATCTTATGACCCTCTAATACGCGTAACACTGCCCTGCAAACGGTTCATGACACCAAAGTTCGATCAGGCAAACTAATCAGAAAAAAGTTTGCCTGAACAAACTATCACCTTCCAAAATCAACTTGATCTAAAAAAAAAATAATAAAAAAAATAAACTTGAACCAGCGACATTCTTGCATCATTACGAAGTAACGGAAGTCCACCCAAAACCAAAACTGGTGAAGCCACCAAATTTCCAAAATGGATCGGCCTTTGAAGGTTGTGATATCATTCAACCAGGGAAAGGCCGCCAAGGTTAACCCTAGCCTAGTTAATCGCATCGAATAATACTTAGGACGTTAAATGAAAACTTGATTGTTATTCGCAAGATTGCAATCTTCGAGTTTTCATTTTACGTCCGAAGTATTATTCAGTGCGATTAACTTGGCTAATAGGATTAAAGGGATGGTACCGGCTTCTACACACACGCGAAACCGCGTAACAATATAAGCCCGAGAGCCGAACCTGCGGATTGATACCATGACGTAACATGGTATATCATCGTGCGTTGATAGCGAAAATGTAAACAAACCAACGCGGTAGAAATCCCCCCACGATTCTGCGAATATTGCAACGCAGTATAATAATATTGCAAAAAAACGTTCCAGTTTTTATGTTGTTTTCCTTTTGTGTTTCTGTTGAGATAGTTCCGGACGGGTGTAAGTTTGTGTAAAGTTAATAAGAACATAGTGGGTTGGTTGGTAGAAGTTTTTTTTTTGAGGAGCTGCATCAACCTCGTGTGTATAAAAAAATACTGTCACTGTCATCATGAAATTCCTGTTGTGTAATTACCTAATTTTATCCGTTCCTTCTCCCCTCACAGACCAAAGAAATTCTCCCTACACCCCGCCAAAAAATTTGTGGTATAACAACAAAAATGTGAAAATTTTAGAAATGATGGGCGCGGGCGTGTAAAATAAATATGTAACGGGGAAGGATTTGGTGTAAAGGGGAAGGGGGGAATGGGGAGACACCACTACAACGACTAACGTTTCAAGGATTAACAAATTAGGCCTGAGGGAAATAAGTTTGGTTGCCGTAACATTTAAATAAAACTGGTAGGTCGGTAAAGCATTTTATTTCATTGCTATTTTATTCATAAGTATATCCTACATTTAAAGAAGAGTTGCTACTTGTTTGTATTTAGAAAACAATGTCAGTGTCATCACAAAGTTTATGTGTGCCATTACCCTCCCTCGCCCCCCCCCCCCACCCAAAACGGAAGAAATTCTTCTTCCAAGTCAAACATAAGTTGGAGTATAACAACTGTAAAAATGAAACTTTTGGAAGTGGGGGAGGAGTACAAAATATACTGTGTGGGAGTAGGAGTTTTTTCGGGAAGGGGGGGGGGGGAGAGGGGACACACCCCTCCAAACGACTAGGTCTACAGTTTAACTATTTAAAAAACTACCATTAATGTCATTATCAAATTCATATTACACATTAGACC
>JAHWFP010112780.1:0-13737 GCA_023313725.1 Lithobius niger
TATTACTTTTAAGATGTGGGATGAGTGTATGTTTAGTTTCTCTGCCTGAAGTTCTCGTTCATGGAGTAAATGGGTGAGTTAAAGTGAAATGTTGGTTCAATGATTGCTTGATGTCTGTTTGGCTTTGTCCTAACTAACAGATTATATTGACTGGTAGATGGGGATTGGTGTTCTTGGGTATGAATTTTAGGGGAAGTTGGAGAGGTTTTCTCATGCCAGTCTTCAGGCTGCAAATTCCGTCGGTATGTTCTTAGTATTATACGAAGGTCGACTGTATGATTGCCTTTGGTATCTAATAATATAAAGTATACTTACAACAAAGGTGGGCAATCGTGTTCTCACTGTATTCATCTTTAATACGTTGTAAATGTTCGTCCAAGTCTTTTTCTTCCTCCACAAACCCTGTGAGAGACCAAAAATAGTTTCTGTTACCCTTTTGTTTAGGCTTTAACAAAATTTGTGCTTCCAAATTCGTGTCCACTATGGTAATTACAAATCGATTTGGAGAGCTAATCCGATACCCTAACTGTTGTAATTTACCTTATTTTAAGCATGTTCAAAAATGAAGAAACATTGTGCAATACTTGCAGTATAACTGTCCAACCATTTCAGAAAATAAACTACTATTACATTGCCAAACATACGAACCTTGATTATAGTGGCAAGTTATTAAAAAGCAGGATGACACGAAGTGGAATCCTCCTCCAATTGTATTATACTTTTATTTATAGTTTCGCATGGCTGTTCGTATTAAAATAATCGTGATTGATAACTGGAATTTTCCCCAATGCATAAATTTTAAAGCAATTAAATTCTCTTGCCACTACAACGTATTCTACATTTGAAAAAAATTATAGTAATTTAAAGCAACTTAACTTAAAAAAACTAGATTTAAATAATCAATAAATATTGCATATGGTACAGGGAAACTAGTACCAATGGAGATTTTGTAGTTTTTTTCAAAGAATATTTGTTATTTATTATATTATATAAGGAATTATTCATTACAATCGACTGACCTTTGAACTATGGTGGCAATTTTCAGATAAGCACAGTAACATGGTAAACTCGATACAAATTTACATAAGCAGAGAGAAAAATGTCAAAAGTGAAATAAAAATTCTTTATCTGAAGTTGGCTGTTGTTTTTTCAATCTTTGGGCGTGTATCCGATTTCACCAGGAAAAATTTACCAAATAAAAACCCTAAATATACTGGCAATTATATAATTGGGAACCATAAGCTGTTAACCTAGGATTAGAACCTGCAAACGTATAATTATTAAAACAATTTAAATAGTATACCTACTTCCCTCACATCTGGAAGAGAGGTTGGTTGTTATAGATATTACAAGGTTAGCTTGACCAGCCATAGAAACTACTTAAAAAATTTAAACTTGCAGTTCGTTATCAATGCCCAAAGTAAATATCCTATACTTTTCGTAGGTGTAGTCATGAAAAGTCGAGCAACTCGGATATATATAAGAAAATACAAATAAGTATAAATTTAAAGAAACAAAGAATAAAGAAACAAACAAATAAAGAAACAAAAGTAGTATAATAGAGTACGCTCCCCAAACGGAAGTGCTAACTGTCCATGCAATCATCATTTACTACTGTTCAATTCTAACCAAACACTAAGGTAGGTAATGACGTCATAACCCCCACTTATGACGTCACTTCCGGTCCAAGATAGCGGCACCCGTAGGAGGTCGATCTAAGATGGCCGAGCCCCAAAATGGCGTCTAGAGCCCCCAGTGTCGTCACAACCCTCACTTGTGACGTCATAACCCTCACTTATGATGTCACTTCCGGTCCAGTGTCACTTCCGGTCCAGGACGTTACAACACCTCTTGCAAAATGCTAACTGTCCATGCAATCATCATTTACTACTGTTCAATTCTAACCAAACACTAAGGTAAAAAAAAAGAGTCAGACCAATATTCACCAACACAAAACCTTAAGTTTTATTGTTGCACTAAAGGAACTACGTACAATAGGTTCTATTTACAAATATATACAAAATAAACAATGATAATTACAGCGGTGGTCTATTCAAATAGTGGTAATACGGAAGTGTATGTACATTGTCGTCCAATACAAATCGTTTTCCGTCAAAACATGCTAGTCCAACATTATTTTGTAGTACGGTAAACAATTCGTGTCGAAAACTGCGAATACAAGCCTGGTTGTAAGAATGGGTTTTGTGTTCAGTTAAACAAGTACGGTAATCATTGTAGGTAACAATATCGTTCAGTACGTTCTTTTTTATCCCTTTCCCCACCTTCTTAACATTGCCAGCGCACTCACAGGTGTACATTTTAGACATTAAACCAATAAATTCATGATTAGGCTTGCTTGAAGTTTCATCCTTAAAGGTACCTAACACCTTTTTGTTGTGTTCGCTATACAAAGGATGGTCTGCAGGGTAGTTACTCGTGTCAAACAAATGTGACGCACTCTTCATATCATCATAAATATCTGGAGTTTCTACCTACATCATAAGTGAATCGGTATCTGTCATTAAGAGACTACACCTGTCCCCGTACATCGCAAACAAAAGTCATAGATGTGTGAACCCTCCTACGATGGTTAGTCAAACCTTTCGCTGTGGTGTAAGTATTGTCACACTCTTCGCAACGATGCGTTATTTTGCTAACCTAGAATAAAGAAACGAATAAAACAAAGAGCTCCCGTGCTTATATAGCTCACAAAACACGCTAAAATAAATAAACAAGAACCCCTAGTGTTTGCGTACAGAACTAAAACAATAAAAAGTAAAAAGAGAACATGTTGACATTTACTGCACGTTTTATTACCAATTCAGTTACAGCTTCTTTACAAAGTTGTATACAAACAGGTCTTTCCGAACGACCTCGTGGTGTATGTGCTGAACAATCGCATTCATCACGACCTTAGGGGAACATGATATCTTTCTCTCTAGTTTCGAGGAAATCATTACCAGTTGGGAACTGTTTTAAGAATAAACAGTATTTATATTATCTTTGTGTTCCTTCAGTGGATTTTGGTTGGCTTCCCAGTGAGAAATTCGCGTCTCGCAATAAACACACATCACTGTATCTGAGGCGCTAAACTTTCGGGCTACATTATCTCCACACCTGAAAAAACCAGCCTCAGCCATTTTACGTGGTTCCAGACAATCCTTGTGCTCCCATCGTCCGACAAAGGTACTTTCTCGACCTGATGGAGTGAACAGATCTTCAGACATGTTGGCTGTGGAATGTGAGTTGATAGCATTCAACTTTGCCTTTTATTGATTCACACCTGCTACTCGAGGGCGCCACCTACAGTCTTGCTGACGTCATTACCCCCTGTGACGTAGGACCTGAAGTGACGTCATAAGTGAGGGTTATGCCGTCATTACCTACCTTTGTGTTTGGTTAGAATCGAACAGTAGTAACTGATGATTGCATGGACAGTTAGCATTTTGCAAGAGGAGTTGTAATGTCCTGGACCGGAAGTGACATCTCATACTGTGGGGACTCTAGATGCCATTTTGGGGCTAGGCCATCTTGGATCGATCTCCTATGGCCGCCGCCATCTCGGAACGGAAGTGACGTCATAAGTGGGGGTTATGACGTCATTACCCCCTGTGACGTCACTTCCGTTTGGCGAGCGTACTCTATTACACTACTAACAAATGATCAAAGAAATAAAGAATTAAAATGAAATAACGAAGAGAACAAAGAAATATAAAAAGTAAGGACTACCAACCAAGAACTGTGCACTTAATTCTGTTTTAAACTGTGGACTGCAGAACCTTGGTTCCCTATTTGCTGTTGATTGGTTTTGCTTTGCCCTTGTTTATGTGCATTCTTTTGCACCCATTTGTACCCTCTGTACTGTTACATATCATTTCGATGTTCCCTTTTGTATTCTTATTTACCCTTACGAACCTCGTGTACCATTTTGTATGATTATGTACCCGTGTGTAACTTTTGTTCCTTTATGTACTCTTATGCAACCTTTGCACCATCATTTTCCGTTCCGTGGTCATATTTTTTTTGTGAACCCTAAATAACCTTTTTTATATTTATTTACCTTTTCCTTCGTGGACCCTATTATACCCTTAAAACCCTTACTTAATCTTATTTACTCTAATGTACCCTTGTTTCCAATATGCAGCGTGTATGTACCTTTGTGCACCTTTATTTACTCTTACGTACCCTTTTACACAATTTATTAAAAAGTAAAGTAAATATTTATTCCAGGAATAAAGATGGAATGATGCACCTACCTCACTGACATAACTCGTGACGAGTGCCGACAACAGTAAAAAAAGATAACAACTATACAATGTCAAAGAATAATACTACAAAACAATTCAACACTACATGAGGATGGTAAGTAATTTATTTAACCTTTATTTATTCATCCTTTATTTATTCTTTCATTTACAGTATGTTTTTTAATTAAACCTCGTATTGGTCCTGAGTTGTAAAATTTTAAAAACCTTTCACAAAAGCCTGTCGGAAGAGATGGATACTTTCATCCAAGTATTGTCTCACAATTAGTTATTATTCATTCAATGTCAGTTTAACGTACATTTGTAGTCGGCCTGGAATTCAATCTGCTCCTAATACATGAAGTTGACCTTTTCCTGTTGAGAGGACAGGCTACGGTATGTAACGTATAAATGATATATCTAGTATTTCTTCATTTACCACACAGAATAAAAAAAATATTAAAAAATACCGGTTTGATTATTTAAGTGGTACGAATGTTTCTCTCTTATTGTAAATAGTTAATTTATAAATGGATGAGCCCTAATAACAGTATTTTTCCTATTATTCCTATCTTGAGTGCCAAAGAACAATATTATACCTCAAGGATTACTGGCATTGGCTGCATAAAGAGCCCACAACGATTCCAAAATCGTTTTGGCACACTTAGGATGAAAACATGAAGAATATGGAACATCACGTAAAATTTGTTTCTCTGAATGTAATATGATCGGTTTAGTATTACGTGGCGTGTTTGAAATTATTTCTAGAAGCACATATAATTTTAATAAAACTTACTTTTGCGAGAGATGTGGTTTTCAAGAGTTGCTGTGTTTACGCCTTCTAAGTTGATGTGCTTTACAGCAACATCATTCATGTCTTCTGTCGTAGTTTCTGGCGCAACAATTATGGTGTCTAAATTAAAAGTTTCCTCTGTAAAATCAGGATTACTGGTTTGGGTAGCATAAGTAAATGGTAGTGACGAGGATGCGTAGGACGTTTCGGCGGATCTATGAGTCTTCATTTTAAAGGTCAATCCGATTTTCAATAAAAACAAAACTACAAAGAGTGTTTTTGCCCTCATCTTCTTTGAGGCCCGTAGCTGTTGGTGCCTTCAAACTATAGTTTGAGCAATAAATCTAGTGACCTTCATAAAGCAAAGTTATAAAGTTAGAAGAGTTAGTACAAAACAATAGAACGAGGCAATTAAATATACGTTTGGGCAGTTAAAGCATGCACAATCAGATATAAAGTTTCATTTCAACGGTAGAAATACATTACCTCGACATTTCTGTGTAATTGAAATACCAATCTCTCCTAGTGCCTCCCGTGTACTCCGCTTCCTCCTATTTTGCCCCATCCCCCTACACCACTCTCCACCATCTCTGCCCCATCAATATGTGATGAACCTTTCCACCCACAGCTTTTCGGGCACTTTCCATTGCTTGAGTGAAAAGATAAAAGCAATGATTACAAACAAATTTTAAGAAATCATAATGTTGCCACAGAAAACAAATCTAAAAAAATCAGAAATTAACAAAATGTGAGTCGTATGGAACATCTGAATATATCCATCATGAAAAAATTGAAACTACAAAAGGAAACTAAAAGTGTTTATTTGGAATACAAGAAATTATTTTTATCTAAACGTTTAATTTCTAATTTTTTTTATTTCAGTTAGGCTGAAGTGGAAGAGACGGCCTAACTGTTGTATCTTATTGGAAATCGATAACTGAAAAAAAGGCTAAAATCATGAGCATATCTCAACCTGAATGTTACTCAAAACCAAAATTAAAATTGATATTCTGACACATTACCCAAGAGGACAGATAGGGCAGGGAAAAGAGGGCAGGTTTGTAAACAAATTAAATGACAAACATCTAGGTAACTGGTTGATTGCAGTCATTGTAAGAAACATCAACGACCACCCTAGTGGTCCGTCCACCAAGTTCAATTTTCATACTTTATTATAGGAAAGTCATTTTCAAAAATGGAAAGTTTTGTGCCCTGATGAGCAATAACTGAAGTTAAATAAAACGCAAGAGCTGATGCAATGTGTTGAAAGTGCGTGAAGATCGTTAATTTCTGGTAACTACTGACTCTGACTACTATATACTGGCTACTGGCTATTTCGTTCATCTAAAAATAGTTTATGCGACAGTTACAAATAAAATTTGGTATTTAACCACCCTTTTAACTCCAATATGTGCTTTTTATGGTTTGACATTTGGGGACTCATTAGCTAGAAACATTGCAATCATTGAAATGGTATTTTTCTGTATGTAGGAAAAATGACACCTGTGACCAATATAATCATCACTCTTTATTTGTTAACCAGTAACAATGCAAACCACTCCCATAAATGATCGGTAAAACGATCATTGTTGATAAAATGAGTATGCTACTTATTGTTGATAGTGGAATAAAAATCAATAATGCCCATGTCCTTCTCGTGCTCCATCGTCAACTTCTTGGCTGGACGACCTCCCCATTTTGTGACCACTGTGGTGTTGATAAGACTGTAGACCATTTTTTGTTCGTGTGCCCAATGTATGGTAGCCAGAATAAGACGCTGTGGACAAGAGTCAGTCCTACTGGTTTTGCACCTCTTCTTGAGTCTGTACCTGCCATGCCTGCCATTTGCCCGCGACTTCATGCCATTGCTAGTTTCTGTTAAAAGTCTCAGGTTCGTTTGTAGATCTGTCCCATCATCCCCCCTCTGTGCTGTGGTGAGTGTGTGAGTATGTGTGGGTGCGTGAATGTGTGTGTGTGTGCTTTCCTGCAAACATCCACTTGCACGCGCTGACCGACATTATGCAACCAATTGTTTGAAAATTTTGTAACCTTTGAATCACTTCAAATTTCAAAATGTAATGACGAGTTTTTTGGTCCGATATTGTTGTTCCCTTCATAAAACAACGTTTTACATTCCCTCAAAGACTTGGCTATTATGGTCATATGCACTACATACAATTACATAATAATTATCTGCAACATTGTCTGAAGGTAGTCATTGACTCCATATATCTTTGTACTGAGGCTTGATAGGAGATATAAGTAGGGTAAAATACGATATTGAGTCAGCTATATACCCCCCCTTCCGGTCACCTGATAAAAGTGGGGGTAATAATGATGCACTTCCGGTCACCTGATGAAAAGTGGGGGGGTAATGGCGTACTTCCATTTTTCATCAATCTGGTGGAGGGTGGAAAAGTGCTTTTTACTACCTTTTTTCCCAGCTTTCGTCGATCTGGAGGAGGGTTGCTACGATACCACTTCCGGTCACCTGATTAAAGTGAGGGTAATGATGCACTTTCGGTCACCTGATGAAAAGTGGGGTTCTGGAGGGCTACCTTTTTTTCCGGCTTTCGTCGATCTGGAGGAGGGTTGCTACGATACCCCTTCCTGTCACCTGATAAAAGTGGGGGTAATGATGAAAAGTGTGGGTCTGGAGGAGGACAAACCTTTTTTTGGTTGTTTCTTCGTCAAGATTGTGGACGGTGGAAAAGTGCCTACCCTTCATTCGTTTTCGTCGATCTGGACCTTCTATTACGTCAGTCACGAGATCAAAGTAGGGGTAACTTCCGGAGGAAAATGCAGGATGTCAATCTAGAAGAGGGCGCCTTTTTCGTCAATCTGGAGGGAACATTTATTTGTACCCCGCATATTTTTTAGACTTACCTAGGGAAGAAAGGGAATTGTAGGGATATGAAAAATTGTTTTCTTAATATAATAAAAGGAATGAAAAGTTTTCTTTCGAGAAAAAGAAAAATGAATTCAAAATCGTCGTTTACGTGTACGTATTGTCGAAATGTCTACGCAACTCGACAAGAATTGATCCATCATCTTCCCAACCACCGATCCGATCTTCGACCAGAGTGTTTACTCTTCGAAAACGAGTTGAAAGATATTGACGGCGAAGTAACTTGCAAGTTGGTGCATGATGACACGCGTCGAATTTATTTCCGCAAAATCGAATATCTCGATTCATCCCTAGCGCTTAATTTACTGTCTTGTCCGCTCAAATTTCTTATTACGACTTGCTTAGATCAACTGACCAATTGTAAATTTCAACTGTGTTTAGAAGGAGATTTTAGCAGGGATTCCAATACAGTGCGAGCCTATTTCTGGTCCCTCTATACAGCTATTTACAACGAATCTGACATTTCGGAAATCTTGGAAGATGCTTGCAAAAAGATACAACAGTCCGTCGAAACTTTCGAAGAAAAAGGTAGTGGTTGGCGCTTTTTGAAAGTTCAGGGTATAACCATAAAAGTGGCAAAAATCGAACTTTTTGCCCTAGTTCTTTCTTACCCTTGCCGAGTGCATTACGCAAGAAAAGCGAAGTTATAGTGAATGTGGAAAATTCTGACGAAAAATGCTTTCTGTATTCAGTTTTAGCCGCTAAAATGAAGTGCTACGAAACCGAGGTTAAATATTACGAACCATTTTTGAATATCGTAGACCATTCCATGTTGACGTTCCCCGTGAGTCTACGGCAAATTGATTCCTTCGAACGAGTCAACAATTTGTCCATTAACATAATTTCTTACAAAGGATCGATAGGATTACACCCGGTGAGAGTAAACAAAAATATGGAAGGAGAAGTAATTGACTTGTTGCTAATAGCCGACGAAAAAGAAAATACTCATTACTGTGCCATCCTCGATATTGATAGGGTACTCTGATTTTGAGGTGTTGGTAGTAACAGGAAATTTTACTGCCGTAACTGCTTCGTGGCCTTTGGTAAAGAACAATTCATTATGGAGCACACCAGTAAATGTGTGAGATTGAATAGGGCGCAAGTACTCACTTTCTTACCTCCCGGCATCAACACGTTAAAATTCCTACACTACGATAGACGCAATCCTCATCCTTGGGTAATTTATGCAGATTTCGAATGTATTCTCAGACCAGTGCAAACTAGTAGCACCGATCCATCCTCGAGTTCGTCTACTAAAGTCAGTTTGCATTTGCATACTAGTTTTGGCTACGCCGCTGTTGGCCCAGAAAATGAAATCGTGAGTCAAAAAATTCTACCTCGGCGAGGACGCGGTGGATAAGTTTTACGAATGTATGAATAGCGAAATTAAAAAGATTGCTACGATTATCTCACGACCGAAACATCTGATGATGACTGCCGACGATGAAATTTGGTTCTCGAAAACCGATACTTGTTACTACTGCAACAAAGTCATCGTCTCCTATAAAGTGAGAGATCACTGCCACTTTACGGGAAAGTTCAGAGGTGCTTCTCACGTAAAATGCAATCTGGAAGCTAGGACAATAAATACTATCCCAGTCATCTTCCAAACTTATAAGGCTACGATATGCATCTACTGATTTCTGCGACAGAAAACTTCCCTTCGGGAGTAGACGTTCTTGCTAGAAACACCGAGCGTTTCTTGAGTATGACCATTACGCGGTATTTTTCCTTCGCTGGAAAGGACCTTTCGGTAAGGTTGCGATTTTTAGACAGTTATAGTTTCCTATCTTCCTCGCTCGAAACTTTGGCTAAAAACCACAAGAAAGATCGACCCTTTCCCATCTTAAAAATTGCTCTTGATTCAGCAGACTGGTTCGCGCCAGGAGCGAAAAAGGAAGAAATCTTGGATTTATTGACGCAAAAAGGTCACTACCCGTACGAGTACGTGCAGTCTATGGATGTATTTGAAGACCAGGAATTACCTCCAAAAGCGGCATTCTTTTCCTCTTTACGAGGCGAAGACATCACCGACACGGAGTACGATCACGCAACGTCAGTTTGGAAGTTGCTGAAGGAGAAGGTTTTTAAAAATTACCATCTCATATATCAGATGATCGACGTATATCTTCTAGCCGACATATTTTAAACTTTCAGGGAAACTTGCTCGATCAATGACGGCATAGATCCTTGCTACTACGTATCCACACCAGGGTTTAGTTGGGCAGCCGCATTGAAAAAAACCAAAGCCGAACTAGAACTGTTTACGCACGGAGGAAAGCATAACTTTATAACTTCCGGTATCAGAGGTGGAACAACTTTTGTGTCGAAAAGGCACTCGATCGCCAATAACAAATATCTACCAGATACTTACGACGACAATTTACCTAGTCTGTATCTAGTAGATTTGGGTGTCAACAACTTATACGGGCTAGCCATGACGGAATTCCTTCCCTACGATCGATTTAGCTGGCTGACGAGGAAAGAAATTCTCGGATTTCGCTTGGCGTCGATCGAAAAAGATTCGGAATACGGTTATATATTAGAAGTGAACTTGGACTATCCACCCAAGCTACACGAGGATCACAACGATTATCCTTTAGCGCCGGGAAAGTTTAAAATACTGCCGAGACTCGTGTCTCCCTTCATGAAAGAAATGGCAGGAAACAAGAAGATCCTTTCTACTTCCAAACTGACGACCAACCTGCTTCCGAAGAAAAACTACGTAGTTCATTACATGAATTTACAATTCTATTTGAAACACGGTTTTGAAAGGTATCCTCAGAATTCTAAAATTTCGTCAGAAGCAATGGCTAAAATCTTACATTGATTTTAACACCGAGAAGCGTCAACTAGCTACGACGACGTTCGAAAAAGATTTTTTCAAATTGAAAAATAATTCGGTATTCGGGAAAACCATGGAAAACAAATCGGAGCGTTTATCCATTAAATTGACCACCGATCCAAAAAAATCAATCAAGTACAGCACTCTACCACACGCGGATTCCTTCAAATACTCAACGAAAATCTCTTACAGGTAAACTTGAAACTTCGTAACGTCAAGTGCGACTTACCGACTTACTCCGGTTTCTGCATCCTAGAACTTTCCAAACTTACGATGTATGAATTTCACTACGAGTTTATGCGTCCGAAATATGGAGACCGCGCGCGTTTACTTTTCACAGACACCGACAGTCTTTTCTACGAGGTAGAGACTGACGATTTTTATCGGGATATGGAAAGTGAGCTAGATAGATTCGACACCAGCAATTACGATCCGTCGCATCCTCTATACAGCGTTAAAAACAAACAAGTCCTAGGGAAAATGAAAGATGAAACGGCCGGCGTCCCGGTGAAAGAATTTGTAGGTTTGAAAGCAAAAATGTACTCATTTTTAGTCGGGGAAGATAGCGTTAGAAAGGCTAAAGGGATTAGTAAAGCGTTTATCCAAAAAAGTCTCTGCTACGAAGACTACAAAAAAGCGCTATTTTCAAAAACATCGTCGAAAGCCACGTGGAGGAGCATTCAAAGTAGGGATCATCAGCTCGCCACGGTTGAAATTTCAAAATCATCCGTATCTCCCTACGATGATAAGAGATTCGTGTTGGATGATGGAATACATACGTTAGCACACGGTCACTACAGAACTGGTATACTGCATAATTTTGTAGATGATATAATCGATCCGATGGAGGATGAAGAAGCTGAAAAGCGTGCTTCGCTGGTGAAAGACAAGGAGGAATCAACCTATGAAATACCGAGACGTAGCGAAGAAGAAAAAATGGTGACTAATAAGAGGAAAAGAGTTGCTGCTTTTCGTAAGAAATGTGCAACAGAAACTATGGAAGTGAGAAAAGCTAGGTTGTGTAAAATGGCCGTCGCTTTTGCTAAGAAATGTGCGACAGAAACTGCTGAACAGAGAAGGGATAGGCTGGAGAAAATGGCCGCTGGTAAAAGAAGAATAAAATTGGTCTAAGGAAATGCCGTACGGATTCTACATTTTTTAGACCCGGATCTAATTAGACGGTCAAAGGTTGCTAATGTTATCGGTCCAACTATTAAATTTTGAATCGTACCCCTTCCACTTGACAAAGTAGAGCATTTTTCCATCTTTTCCTTTCTTCTTACGTAGTATTTTTCTACTAAAAACAAGTCCGGAACGAATGTTTTTTTTTTTATTTCCAATTCGTAGAAACCTCCGAGAATGTGTTCACCCAATTCATCTTTTAAAAGGTTAGTTACCGGATCATTTTTTTGCACTTTGCGAATTGTGAAAGCTTTGTTGGTAAAATTTTAAAGATATCCTTTATCGAAAATTTTTTTTGAATTTAGAAATTCTGACTTTATCACCTACGACAAACATTGTTTTTTTAGACGGTCCTTTAGGTCGTCTCTGCAACTATTCGTGCCTCCTGGTTACTTCCCTCGGTTTCAACTTCGTAGTAGAATGGACGGTGTCGTTCTACTGGGAAACTAACTCGTCGATAATATCTACCCATTTGTAATTTCCCCGGCCAGTGAATTTTTTTCACATCCGAGTTTTCAGGGTTCTGTTGAATCGTTCTACCTGTTGAATCGCTCGCCTTCATCTCCGAGTGCGTAGAGTACATGTTGATGTTGTGACGCTTAAGGAGTACTTTGAAGTCTTTATTGTAGAACTGGCTACCTAAATCGACTTGTAAATTTTTAGGGGGTGTCGCTCCTACGAGTATTTTCTCGAAAGCTTCGGTAACGTTTAAACCGGATTTAGATTTAAGGGGAATAGCCCATGTAAACTTGGACATGACGTTAATACAGGTTAATAGGTAATTAAACCCTTTATTAAGTTTAGCGTACGGTGTCATTTCCACCAAGTCAGCCTGCCATAGATCGTTTAGGTCAAGTACAATCACTTTCCGTCTCGGAAAATTTTTTCGCGCTGGCTTGTGAAGTTCTTTTATGAGTTGCTCCATTTTTTTTATTTCCCATTCCGAATCTTAGTTTTGTTTTCATGATCTTCTTAACGATCGAAGCGGCTAGTTTCTCCCGCCACGTCAGGGAAGGATCGTCTCTCACTCTTTGAGCTTTGGAAGTGAGAACTTCATCGGCGATGTGCCGATCTTTTAAATCCGAGCTCTCGGAGTAAGTTATATCGTGTTCTTTGCACGCTTCGTCTAGTTGATTAATCCCAGGATCTCCTCGGGCCATTTCAAGTTTGGTTCCCGGACCGCAATATCAACTTCCATTTGTCTGTTATTTTTTGCGGTTATAATAACGGATGGCTCGGGGCCGTTGGCCGTTAGCCGCCTACATTTGACGCAGTAACTCATCTCGATAGTTCTTTTGTTTTATACGTAAAATCCAAACCTAAATTTTGATAAGCCACCCTTTTCTCCCACGCAGTTATGATTTGTCTTTGCTCTATTTCCGATAAAATTTCCACCATCTCGTTTCTATGTCCGTCGTGACCGGCCGATGCAGACTCGTGCAAAAGTCTGAGTCTCTTTATCAAGTCGTTTGGATCGTCATAATATTTATAATCTACTCTGCTATCCGCCTTTTTAACCATACCACCACCCTTTTTATCAGTTTTTTTCATATCCTCCCAAATCTGACGAACCATCGTTACATACTTGGTGCTACGATTAGATTTGGGTTTACGAGTTTTTGGATCGTTGTTGATAAAAACTGCGTCGGTATTTTGTAACATGTCCGCGTAAGCTGCTTTAACTTCTGGTGAGTAGGAGGGTTCTTTCAATTCTCTCGAAACTAGCAAACTCCAAAGCGCGCGTCTCCCCATATACTGCTTCCCC
>JAHWFP010112780.1:18737-46431 GCA_023313725.1 Lithobius niger
CGCTAAGGAAAAATAAACAAAAGTGCCCGCACCAAATTTGGTCAAAGTTTTGCACACGTTCGTAATTGTATTTAATTCCCGGTCCCAAGTATTTAATCATGGACCGGGGAGGACCCATATTGCCGAAACTATCGAAATAATAGGGTTCGCCAGAAATGGTAGAAAAGACTACCCAGTGACTTCCATCTCCATCGTGGAAATCTTCCAAGTTTACGATTCCGTTTTCACCAGTAGGCCTAATTTTTACAGGAAGCGTGTCTTTACTAAAAGTACCTCTAAATTTCGGAATTTTCATTACTGTAGCCAATCGGTTTAAATCATGGTTCGTTAAAGGTTTATCAAAGTCGATTAAACCCTGGGTGGTCTTAAGTAAAGACCTTTGCCACAGGGCATTTTTTTTTTGGCTTCGTTTTTTTTTTCTTCTTGCCGGACCCTTCTACTTGCTTATGATGTCGCACGAGTTCAGCTAGAATTTGTGCGTCATTTTGTGCTTTTTTTACGGCAGATACCACTCCCGCAGTTCCTCCCACCAACCCACCAATTCCGGCCAAAATCGGCCCTAGCAACGCCAATAGCAAAAAACCCACCTTTCTTTTTTCGCGGTCTAGTTTTGAGCGCCATATCTTTTTTTATTAATAAACAACTTCGACTATGCCTCGGTCCAACCTTAGATTCATTTTCCTGTCACCAATAAGCAGAGCGTGACAGACAGTGTTAACTGGCACCGCTGCTCTAAACTTCAGTTTGACTTGTACATCCACGATTCCGGATTGAAGCCTCTCGGACTGTTTGGAGCATTCCAACACAATGAGTGGATAGGCTTTCTTGAACTGAAGAAAGTCGAAACTCAAATCGTTGGTGTCGTAACACAGCTGCCTAAATTGCTGCGCCATTCTGTACAAGCCGACGTACTCTCTAGTAGCAAAATTAGTATTCAGATCGAGAAATGGATATCTTTCGGAATTTACAGTCACGTGAGCATCTTGCAAACTACAGTGGTCGAACACCGCTGGATTTTTACCTAAAGCGTCTTGTCTGTTTGTTTGAAAAGCTAGAACTATCCACCTAGGTTTTTCAACCGCGGAAGTAGTCAGCACGTGCCAGGTAAAGTTGGTATTTTGAGGGAGCTCGCAGCTATCGTAATGCCAGTGTCTAAATCCTAAATCCACCATAGTTCCGTTGTCTATGAGATTGTAAAGTTTAAGTTTTTGATCGTCCGATGCGGTAACGTGGGGGATGAGCCAAGAAATGCTACTGAGAACAACTTCACCGTTTGCCGTGTCTGCAGCTTTCAAGATGGCATTTGTATCGCTGTTCCTCAAGCAAGTGAGCACGTGTTTAGTTACATAAATTAGCTTGTCGTAATTCTCGAAAAATCCCATGATGTGTTTCAAGGGAATGGCGAATGTAAAACTTCCTTTGGGAATTATTTCAACGATGATGGACGCGTGCCGCTGTATGAAACCCGAGTTATTGGTTAGATCAGCAGCTACAGAAGCTGCACTATCCAATGCCCAGCACTGACCGAGCAATGCCGGCTGTTCCGCCGATCCGTAAGAGAGCAGCCTTTTCATTAGGGTACCGAATCCCGGATAATTTAACTCGTCTACTTGTTTATCGCCTAGATGGTATTTTATATTAGAAAACAGGAACATGGGAGCATTATTAATCAACGTCGCTGCGTCAGCATCTGCATAAGCCGAGTCATCGTGCTTCAGCAACTTGCCTTTAATCAAGAGGTAACTGTTGGCAACGTGCAGAAATAAATCTTGGTTTTCCACGTGTATTCGGATTTCTGAATTTACGTTGTTGAGATTCGTACCGACGATGGGATTATATTCGTGATAGGTGTAAGATTCAATAGACGAGTCGTACAACAAAGGTTCGTTGATTTTTAAATAGTCTTCTACAACGCTCATTTTCTAGCCGCTGTTATAAATTTGATGAAAACTTTGTTTCTAGGCGTTAAACTGATCGTGTTTTTATTATTATTAAAGTTTTTATTATTACGAAAGAATCCTTTTCCTTTTTTTCCAAACACGAGAATCTTGCCCCCTTTTTTTTTAATTTTTAGATTTTAAATGAAGTCGAACCGTGAGGGTCTCGCCATTCAGATTCAACGGCTCGTTTGTCTGAGATGTAAGCCACACTCTTATACTTCTGATTAAGTTCATAGTAATGGGTAAATAGATTAACTTATGCGGAGACTCGATGATTTTGAAACCGGGAGGTGAATTTGGATAAAACGAATATAAAATGGGCAGAGTGTCACCATTTACGTAAGAATTTCCAATGATGTCAACGTGCACAAAAATCGTGTTTATATTTATTATTTCGACGGTATTTTGACTTTCTCGACTCTTCAAGTAAGTTCCTAAATGAAACCCCAAGCCTCGAGCCAAGCTCTTTTCACCCGTAAAGGCTATTCCATATTTTGAATCATTAATTAACTTTCTGCCAAGTTATACCAGCTTCTGCGGTATATTTAATTTCGTTATTTTTTGAATCCATGTGGTATATGCTGTTATACGTGTCTAAATTAATAAGCGCCAATTCGTAGCTTTTTTCAGGGTCTAAATGAATCGGAGTATTTAGATTAAATGTCAAGTCAGAGTCTTTACCAGTGAGGATAAAAGAACAAGAGTCCATTTTTTTTTATTTCCTTTTTTTCATCCGATAAACAGCGCCATAGCAAAAAACACTTTCCACCCTGTTCCAGATAGAAGAAAGGGAAGGCCCACCAGATCGATGAAAACGAAAAAAGGTTGTAAGGCACTCTCTTTCAGACCCCTACTTTGATCATGTAAATGGAAGTTACGTCATTACCCCCACTTTGACCGGAAGTGACGTATTAGGAGCTCTAGATCAGCGGGTGAGCGGAATCGTAGGAAGTAGCAACCCTCCTCCAGATCGACGAAAGCCGGGAAAAAAGGTAGCCCTCCAGAACCCCACTTTTCATCAGGTGACCGGAAGTGCATCATTACCCCCACTTTTTTCAGGTGACTGGAAGTGGTATCGTAGCAACCCTCCTCCAGATCGACGAAAGCCGGGAAAAAAGGTAGTAAAAAGCACTTTTTCACCCTCTTCCAGATTGATGAAAAATGGAAGAACGCCATTACCCCCCACTTTTCATCAGGTGACCGGAAGTGCATCATTACCCCCACTTTTATCACGTGACCGGAAGTGGGGGGTATATAGCTGACTTATATCGTATTTTACCCTACTGACATAAGCACTTCGTCAGCTTTTCTGAAACACTACACAGTGTTGAAAATTAAACAATGAGGAGACTTAACTCTAAAAGTTAAAGTTCGAATTTACCTTACCTTTGAATGTTAAACATCTTCCATAAATCGTGTTGATGAATAAAATGTAGCACCCATCTTCCTTATCAAGGGTTTTAGTTTCCTTGGCAAATCAGAAATTTTACTGTGAATTCTGACAATTTTAAAATTTGGTCTAATACTGGTAAAAATGTATATATCATATAAAGAACCATTAAAAACTTCTTTCTGTAACAGAGGAATTTTACATGACTCTGCACTTTAAACAGCTTTTGCAAACAATATGGTTAGAAACAAAGGTAATAGGATTACTCTCAGTACTGTAAAAGGACTGAATACAATTTTTTGTTCACTAAATAGTTAAACATAAAGAACCAACAAAATTAACAAGAGCCTACTCAAAGCAATACAATTAATCATAATTACAAAGATTTTAACAAATTGTGGTACTTTAATTTTCGTCAGTGCTTTAAAGAAATTGACTTCCAAAAACCATTTTTTAAATATCCAAGTCTAATAACTTAGGCTAATTTGTAATGTGGCGCTCATCCTAGACAAATGGCGCATGCGTTCAAGTTACACGATGCAGTCCAGATTTATAAATAAATATCAGTCATTACCTTGTTATCAAAGGTGAGTCACGTCTCCCACGTTATTCCATAGATTATTTAATTTAGTATTTGTAAATCACCTACACTATGTGGCTTGTATTACACCCCAAAAACTATTATTTTCAAAAGTTTCTATATTCGAAGTGTATAATGAACTAGTTCAACAATACAAAACTCTAACACAGTTTACCAGTAATAAAATAATTTATTGATGAGAGAATCACTTCATTTGCTGTTTCTGTAGAACTATCCACTGTTCGGGTGACTTTATTTGGCTGCATAGAGATTTGTTGATTTGTATAAAGCAACAACAATGATATTGGAGCGATGACATTACGAAAAATGGACTAGGTTCGTTAGTATGTTGACCCTATCTTTAAAGTTCTGCCAAGCTCAGGCTCATTATTCAAATTACAATTGTATCTATGAGCCTCAGCTAGACCCTCACTAGACCCTCAGCTAGACCCTCACTTATTGCATGCTTCGGCAACGTAATGCAGAAACGGTGCATTTGTACAGCATGATGTAAGATTCTAACAACCCAGCCCTTACCAAAAAACAAAATCTTTAAAATCAGTAATGTAAGAACATTACAATATGATGGGTTCTTGAAATTCGGCTCTGGCATTGCATTTAATTTGTGTCAGTACAATTATTAAAGTTCTGCCAAGCTTAGGCACATTATTCAAATTACAAGTGTGTCTATGAGCCTCTGCTAGACTCTCACTAAACCCTCAGCTAGACCCTCACTTATTGCATGCTTCGGCAACGTAATGCAGAAACGGTGCATGTGTACAGCATGATGTAAGATTCTAACAGCCCAGCCCTTACAAAAAAACAAAATCCTTAAAATCAGTAATATGAAAACTTTACAATATGATGGGTTCTTGAAATTCGGCTCAGGAATTGCATTTAATTTGTGTCAGTACAATTCCTTGCGAACTACTTTCCTTGTATCACTGATTTTTTTTGGTATGGAGCCATTACTTTTTTTCAAGCTTGATCTAGACACACGCTAGTGTGTCGCCGCCAAGTAACAGTAGATCATCCGATTGTAGACATCCGATTGTTAAAAATTGATTGTTAATGATAAAAAAGGCGGCTAGACCCACCAGACGCACCAGACGCACCAGTGTGCTTCGTGCAATTGCCAACAATAAGACCACAGCACGTCGTGCTGTAGTTGCCACCTTTTATAGGGTGTATGTTCGGGCCTGTGCGGATTTCCATGCCCCCATTCTCGCCAGTTCCGCCAAGGCGATCAGAAGTGTGCAGGTCGCTCTGAACCATTGTCTGCGGTGCATAACGGGTTGTTTACCATCCACCCCGGTGTTGGCTCTCTTGGTGGAGGCAGGCGAGGTCCCAATGGATCTTAGAGCTAGGGAACTCCTGGTTAGGATCTGTTTACGGGCCATTGGTAGGGGCAGAAGTGACCCCCTGGCCAGTACCCTTGGGGATTATGGCTCTCTTCCTCGTAGTGCTCGTGAGCTCCTCGGTGCACCGGGTTTGGGTGCATCCCTCCTGCTTGACGCCGGGCTGGCTGATTTCCCCATCCCAGTCCTCGTGCATCCCCCGTGTCCATGGATCTGGTGTGGGGTGGCTTGCTCAGCTATCCGGGGGGCATTGGCGACGCCTGGCGCCCCTCTCGCCGGTGTCTATGTCTATTGTGATGCCTCCTACTTTCTCGAAGTCTCAGAAGGGGGTGTTGGGGTCTGTGTCCCCAGCCTCCGTCTCGAATATAGTTTTTTCCTTGGGTCGCTACCATCTGCCTTCGTCGGGGAATTAGTGGCTATTTCTCTGGCTTTGGATATTGGCACAGACTTGCGTCTCCCCAAGTTCTGCATCCTCAGTGATTCCCTTGCTGTAGTTGGCTTTTTGAAACGCAGTTTGGGTTCTATGTCTGTGGCTCATCCCATTGTGTATGAGATCGGGTGGAAGATATATGCCGCCAGTATGTCCGGGCTCTCTCTCGATATTGTCTGGGTCCCTAGTCATTCAGGGATCTTCGGCAATGAGATGGCAGACAGTCTGGCCAGACGTGGTTTTGAAGAGAGGCGTAACATCGTGAACTTCCCAGTGAGTCCCGGAGACATGCGCCCTGTGGTCTCCAGGGCTTTCGCCGTGCAATGGGCTGACAGATGGGCTAGCGGACCCACCGGTAGTACTCTATTTGAAGTTCATCCTTCGGTGGCAATTCCGAAAGAGTTGGGCTGCCTCTCGCGTCGGGACTCCGGCTTAATCTCCAGGCTGCGAACTGGCCATGTACAGCTCCGTGCACACATTTTTAGGCTCGGCTGGTCGCGTACCCCGACCTGTCCTTGTGGCAGAAGTCCCGAGACCGTTTTTCACTTTTTATTTGACTGCCCTCTGTGGGCTGATCGGCGTTGCTTTTTTCTAGGGAGAACAGAGGATAGTTTGCGCCGGGTCTTGGGTGTCCCCTCGCCTTCTGGGGTGCGTCAGCATTCTTTGTACAGGGTCCTCGCGTTCTGTAGGGCCACGGGGCGCTTCTCCTCAGTTGGAGCCTCAGCTTGTTAGCCGCTCCTCTACCCAATGGGTAGAGTTGTATAGGGCATGTGCAACTTTAGTGTGAACCTGTGGAATAGTGGGTGTAATGGTGTACTGGGTGTGTCATGTCATGTTAGATTTAAGTAGTGTTTAAGTCTCCTTGACCGAGTGTACGGCTTCAAGGCCATTTTAACTCGAATAAAGCATTAAAGCATTAAAGCGGCTCACTAGCAGACATGTGTCTGTTAACTGTAAGCAACTGAAAGCATATTATGGCGTGTTGAGGATAAATCCCAATGCGACAGAAATGTTTCAAATTGTGGAAAATGTAAGGGGAAAGGTCAGAGATTAAGAAAAACTAAAATTTAATGGATGAGTGTCCACCAATCATAGAGAAAAAGATGCGTCAATAACGTTGCTTTTATGTTACTGTCTAGCTAGCTAGCCTAGCTAGCTAGCTAGACAGTAACATAAAAACAACGTTCTTGACGCATCTTTTTCTCTATGAGTGGCGGACACTCATCCGTTAAATTTTAGTTAGCTAGCTAGCTAGCTGACTAGCTAATAAGATTTTTCCCATGTTAAATCCCATAGACTTTTTGCTCATGGCTAGCGCAAAATTGCGAAGGCCTATGTACCTGAATTTTTGCACACGGATGCATGGTGATCTGAGGATGATCCTTTTGTTTGTTTGGGGGTTGTAGGGGTCAGGACAAATGCGTGGGAGGGTTTTGAAATTTGCCACCGGCAAATTTAAATTTCGTTTCTTTTCCAAGTTGCAGCCAAAGATTTTAAGCAACAATGGCTTGAACAATCAAGACTAGTCCTTAGATTTATTGTAAAAGCCTGGATGAACTAAAAACTGAGCTGTAACGAAGGACAAAATAAAGAAACATTAACGTTGCCGTGGATTGCGTAAGAATAAAGGGATGCACGTTAGATGATGGTAACGCAACAATACGAGCATACACGAGCTAATGGGCTTTTTTTGTTAATAATCCAAAAAAAAAAATGCTTCGCGTTCTGCTGTTTTAGTAACAGCGACCTTCGGGGGTTTCTGCATGACTAAATGTGAACGAAATCTTGAAAAATTAAGGGGAAGTTGCAGGGATAAACAAAACAACTGAAGGGGATGCGCTGATTGAGTGAGCGAAGCAAACGAAATCAGCGATTGTTAGTCAGTGTGTGCAAAAATGAGATTGAAGCATCCTAAACAGACGGTGTAACCTTATGTACGTTCACAGTCCTATGAAAGTTGTGATATCCACCCAAAACCAAAACTGGTATAAAAACCCGCCAAGTTTCCAAAAACGGTCGGCCTTTGAAGGTAGTGATATCATTCCACCAGGGAAAGGCCCCCAAGGTTAATCCTATTAGCTAAGTTAATCGCACCGAATAATACTTTGGACGTTAAATGAAAACTTGAAGTTTGCTAACGCTAGTAGCAATCTTCTAGTTTTCATTTAACTTTCGAAACTATTAGTATGTGCGATTAACTTGGCTAATAGGATTAACCTTGGTGGCCTTTCCCTGGTGGAATGATATCACTACCTTCAAAGGCCGACCGTTTTTGGAAACTTGGCGGGTTTTTATACCAGTTTTGGTTTTGGGTGGATACCATGATACACGTAGCTCTGTTGCAAGAGTAGAGCCACATACTGCAACAATTACGACCAACACGCCAACAAACAAACCACACAATATTAGAATTGAACAATTGTTGACCACTGGCTTTGCAGGACTAAAAGATAATGGCCAATGAGCACAGTTGTAAAACCTACTACCCAAAACCAAAACTGGTAGAAAAACCAGCCAAGTTTCCAAAAACGATCGGCCTTTGAAGGTAGTGATATCATTCAACCAAGGAAAGACCGCCTGGTCAATCCTATTAGCCAAGTTAATCGTACCGACCGGGAAGTTAAATGAAAACTTAAAGATTGCTACTCGCTGTAGCAATCTTCAAGTTTTCATTTAACGTCCGAAGTATTATTGGGTGCGAATAACTTGGCTAATAGGATTGACCTTGGCGGCCTTTCCTTTGTTGAATGATATCACTACCTTCAAAGGCCGATCGTTTTCGGAAATTTGGCGGGTTTTTCTAACAGTTTTGGTTTTGGGTGAATATCACAACTTTCATAGGACTGTGAATGTACATAAGGTTACACCGTGTTATCTTCATCTGTACCTTTTTTCTAGAGGAATTTTATTTCTATAAATTTTCAAATTCCTAATTTTCAATTAAGCTGAATGTAGAGAACTATAGTGTAGTTAAGAAGACAATTAAAGAACGTACTTTCTATGTGGTCGTATACTGGATTTTGGTACAGGCCACGTATTTAAACTTAACAGTTCTTCTTGTATACTATTCTAATTAGGGATGGCTCCGGAACCGTGGCTGACCTGATGGTATTGAAAGATAGGGTTGTCAGTTCCAGCAATTGCTAGAAACTGTTGGAACTGGTAGTTATAGCATAAGGCGTGAACATCTCATTCCACGAAGAAAAGGAGCTTATTTTCCCACCACTTGCCATGTGTTCCTAAAAACCAATGATAAAAACACCATCCCCAACTCTATACTTTTTGCAGAGGCTCGTAGAAAGTGTGAAGAATAGAAACTAGATATAATTGTTCCCGACTTGGCTTTGGAAAGCATCAGCTTTACACATTTCTCGCCTCAGATACATTGATTTGGGCCATCTTTTGTTTGATGCAAAGGTAAGTAAATTCATTACGTAAAATAACTCTACTTAACAACATCCATCGATTTTAGCAATTTTTATTTCAGAAATCAATCTTCTAATATCCATCTAATGGTTGATGAGCAATCGTATATCAAAGTGAAGATGTCGGAAGAAGCCTATTTATTCGAATTGAAAAGCAATAACGACAGAGTCCCTGCCAGAACTTATAGTCAGTGCAGTGTGATAGATTACCATACTCCTTCAGATGTTTAGTTTTAATTATGGTTCTCGATATTAGAGGTCGTATGATTTAAATTCCCCAGTTTTCATCTTCTCGTACCACAATCCTATCTGTTTCAAAACGTTTGGTAAGGTTAAAAATTAACTCTATTCATGTAAACTAACTTCATACTACAGTTGGGTTAAAGAAAATTATTTTAAAAAGTATTGGAACAAAATAAAACAGTGATTATACAAAACCAGAAATTATAGAAGGATGCTGCACTAGATATGTTTAAATGGATCACACCATTTTCTCAAAGGTGCTTTGAAAACAATTCATAGTATTGGCCAAATATGGGTACGTTGCTGAAAATATTTTCATTAATAAAATATATATTTATTTGGAACATTCCATCTAGCCAACAAAAGATCATTGCATCTAAAGGCTCAGAATATCATGCTTTAAATCATATATGTACATAACCAGCTATTTCATGCTTATATTCTGTATCAGTGTAATCTTTTCTGAAAGCATATAATGGCAAAGTAAACCAGTCGCAGAAATAATCTAACCATATATTAACGATAGTCTCTTATTGTCCATAGTTTCATGTAAAGATCCTGTAGGATGCCTTCTGTCCAAGAACGAAGAGCAGTTTCATGTAAACTGTAAGGGTTTATTAAATATTTCTGGGCACAGTCAATACTTTGCACAAACTTTTTGCACAGCTGTTGTTGTGAGGCTACGAGGATGGCAATTGTAACCAAAGGTAACCAACCGCCTCGAAGCCAAGATCCAACTAAGAGCTTTTACCGCATCAATTCTTATATACGCTTTTGAAGCTGGAATTACCGCGGCTGCTTGCACCAGCCTTGACCTGCAATATTTCTCCGACATATTTATGGTCGGTATCACACCACCGAAACGAAAGGCCGACCAGAACTGACTTGGAATACACCTCTTTTACCTTGCGTGAAGGTGACCGAACACATGGCCACTCAAAAAAGCTGCTTGTTGATCGGGCAAGGCGTGAATGTAGAAAGTTTTTCTTTGCTAATCGCGTGGTAGCTGTTTAGAACTCTCTACCTGGTGATGTTGTTGGGGCGTCCTCACTTGCTGTTTTTAAAGCTAAACTTAAACAATGTGACCTTAACAAATTTATAAGACGGTCGTTCTGACAATACCAACTCTGGTAGATTCTGCTTTTTTAAAACCCTTTTCTAACCTGTCATATACTGTTAGCTACCAGGCCTTTTCACCTTTATGTTATTCAGGCTGGGTGTTAGTGACACTTTGGTGTCCTTCTCTGTCCTTTGCACGTTAAATGTGAAATATGTTATATTCACAGCTTATATTCATAACTACCTCCCCAGCCCGGGAGTGGGTAATTTGCGTGCATGCTGCCTTCCTTGGATGTGGTTGCCGTTTCTCAGGGGCCCTCTCCGGAATCGAACCCTGATTCCCCGTTACCCGTAAAAACCATGGCAGTTGATAAAGCAGACATTTGAAAGATGCGTCGCCAGTCTTAAGACCGTGCGATCGGCTCCAAGTTATCCAGAGTCACCAAATGGGAACGGAGCCTTGCGGATCCGTATTGGTCTGGTTCTAGTAAAAGCGCTCGTCCCGGAAGGTCAGAACTGGTCGGCATGTAATAACTCTATAATTACCAAAGTTATCCTAGTAGGATGGTATGATCTAGGGAACCATAACTGATTTAATGAGCCATTCGCAATAACAGCTTAATTCGGCATGAACTTGGAAATGCATGGCTTAATCTTTGAGAATATTGTATTGCTACTGGCAGGATCAACCAGGTAACTAATCACCAACGGCCTTCTACAGCAGGACGACAGCAGGCCTTATTGCCGGCAGCCTGTATACCCACAACCTTACAGAGAAGGAGAGTGCGACACACAGACCCAAGAAGCAAGTCGGCAAGCCACCGGCCGCACGCAAGGGCACGTTTTTCCACTACTCAAATGACATCCATCCGAAGCGAAATAAAGCCTCGCATTTCAACCACAGCTCACACACCCCAAGCCCAAGACACAAAGGCATGATAGCAAGCAAGTTAGGATCGTCCACTTACTCAAGCTCGAACACGGCTCAACATGCTACACGTGCGTACCCGTCCATAGCCCTAAGACCAACGGAACAAGCCTACGGTAGAGCCAAGCTGGACCAAACTCATTCTGCAGCACATCACCAGACTATTTTGCCGACAGCCAACGCATCCCAAACTCAAGGAACACACGAGCCACAACTGATTCGACTGCTGCCTAGTACTCCAAACCCAAGACGCAGAGGCACGAAGCAATTGTTAGGATCGTCTACATACTCCAGCTCGAACACAGCTCAACATTCTATACTTGCCTACTTGTCTATAGCCCCAAGACCGACGGAGCAAGCTTACGGTAGGGCCGAGCCGCACCAAGCACTTTCTGCAGTACATCACCAGTCTCTAGTCCACAGCCAACGCATTCCGGACTCAGAATCACCCAGCCACTGCCGATATGCCTGTCACTTAATAAGCTCAACCCGGCGCACGGACACACGTGGGACAAGCAAGTTAGGATCGTCTGCATACTCCAGCTTGAACATGACTCAAAATGCTACCCTTGCTTACCCGTCCATAGCCCAATGACCGATGGAGCAAGCTTACAGCAGGGCCAAGTCGCTATCGTTCAAGTACTTTCTGCTAGTGCATCACCAGACCCGTTCGCCCACAGTCAACGCATCCCAGAAAACAACAAAAAGCCACACTTACTTCGCCCACCACTCAAGCACTCCCAATCCAAGATGGAGACATTCAAAGCAAGCAAGTTAGGATCGTTCACCTACTCGAGCTAAACACGGCCCGACATTCTACCCTTGCGTACCCGTCCATAGCCCGAAGACCAACGGAGCAAGCTTACGGTAGGGCCAAGCCACTAACTCTATCAGCAGGACACGAGCAGACTCACAGGCCTGCAGCCAACATCATCTCGAACCAGTTCTAAGTGCAAGAGGGGCAGCCAGACTACTACACAAGTGAGTCCAGTCCCACACTATTTCTAAGCTCATGAGCTATGCCTAGGATTCTACCTTTGCGTACCCGCCAAGCAGCCAGTGTGTGCGAATCATCCGAAGAATCACGAGACAATCAAACACCGACAGAGCAAGATTATAGTAGGGCCAGACAAGGCGTCAGTGCTCATCCACAATACAAGACCAGTTTTTTAAATGCATTCGTTGGTGGTCCGTGCACGACACACCCAACCTCTAAGGCCGAAGCTAAAGGATTAAAGGCCTACCCAAGGATCCATAGCACAAGAGCCGAGACTCCCAAGTCAGGTAATAGCACTGCTGCTTCCAAGCTCGTCTTCAGCCGAATTGCAACCCTTGCCTACCTGTCCATAACCCGAAGACCCTCGGAGCAAGATTGGAAGGTGAAAGGCTGCCTCAAAGCTCGTCAACAGCTACCACTCCCCGAAATGTCATGCCTCCGGCGCCCATGTGCTAACACCTTCCGGCGACGTCATACAGAAGGATCAACAAAGCAGTAGGTAAGTCTCAAACAACTTCTGAATATCGTCTCTTTTGTGTCACGCTCTTTTCGGTCACGAGGACTGCCGGTGTCTCTCGAACCAAGCGCATTTGTGGTTTTTGCATTTTATTTCAAGTTTGCCCTCACCACTTTGGCAGAACCCCGCTTTCCATTCAGCTTTCAAGCTCTACTTGGCCATCTTACTTTCATTTATTTTGTACGTGAGGTCACACGGTATCACAGAACCAAATCATCTGACAGAACTCTCTCAATCCCATCACTTATGGGTTCAGGCACGCTGTGCCGAAGCGTGGTCAGGAACACAGCTGCATGAGACAGCCGCCCTTCCCTAGCGCATGCCTTCGGCGATGTGCGGGACACTGCTCGATGCCGTAATCGGCGCCACAGCGCATTTATCCCTCTGTGGTAGGGAAGAACGCAGTTTATATTATGGCATTGCTTTTGGGGCACCCGGGAGTTCCAACAAGCAATAAATAAAAAGACATGCTGCCTTTCCTCCGGAGAATTCATCGAGTACCAAAGTGTAGGTAGAAGATGGAATTTAGGCGAACGCAGGGACTCCTTCCTTTAAAGTACCCAATCTGGCCTGACCTGCCTGCGCCACCAGTCATGTACCCGAACCATGCGAACAAGACTTAAACACAGACCGATGATGCTAGCCGACTTCGTGTGCCCTAGCCGAAGAAGTAAACACACCCCGTCATCGTAGCAGCTAACCCCGTCCTTCGTGCCCCCAATCCATCCGAAAAAGACATAAAACACTTAGATCGCAGAAAGCAAGTCAGTAACCATTGCCACCCCAGTACTCCTTCAGTTAGGACACCGAGGTGGTTGAGAGCGATTCGGCGGGTCTGCACGGCTAAACAGAACCCTCAAATCTCAGCAGGTTTTCTTGGCATGGGAGAATAGCAGAATAGCACATCCGTTTTGTTTCGTTTTGCTCTCCCATTCTACCACGAAGCCAAATGGTATTACTTCGGCCTACTTTTCAACGCTCTGTAACTCTCACCTAGCCTTCTCTCTCTCTTCCTGCGTTCATCTGAACCTTCATGGTTGAAGTTGACTTAGGTTTGTTAGCATGTGGCTTAAGTTGGTGGTGAGATGTAAGGACATGGCCGATGTTCACAAACACTGCTTTCATTTAGTGCAAGTCAAGATCACATAACCACAAAGGGCCAATCTCTGTCGGTGCTGGAAAGACTGAAAGTGTCTGGACCATCAAACACTGCTTTCATTTAGTGCACGTCAAGATTATGTCACCACGAAGGGCCGATCTGTATCGGTGCTGGAAAGACTGAACATGTCGGGACCATCAAACACTGCTTTCGTTTAGTGCACATCAACATCACGTAACCGCGAAGGGCCGATCTCTATAAGCGCTGGAAAGGCAGAAGGTGTCTCTGGCTCTTCTCTATGCCGTTCAGCATGCTACCCTTGCCTACCCGCCCATGGCCCGAAGACCGACGGAGCAAGATTACGGTAGGGCTGGGCAGCTAACGTTCATACCCTCATACTTTGAATCATCAGGCATCTGAACAGCTTCATGCCTTGTCTTCTGACCCAGCTGTTCAATCAGCTCAGGTTTCCATCATCACTTGCTTGCCAGCCTACCTTCAAGCTGTGAAAGGCTCTCTCTGGCTTGCCTTCTGACCCATCTGTTCAATCAGCTCAAGTTTCCATCATCACTTCTTGGACTTAGCTCTCAGCCCCGACACCAAAGAGCATTTTGTTGCGGATAAGTCTTCAATACCTTTGGCACCGAGGAGCGGCATTGCGTGCAAGCATTCACGCCTTTGGTTGCCAGCCCACCGTCGAACCGTGATCAGCCCTCGTCTGCAGACCACTTGCGGCATGGCCTTCGGTAAAAAAGCGACCTGGCACCTTCTTTGCCCATCATCTGCCGAAGATCTGGCACTCCATCTGCTAAAATGCGACTTGGCGCCTTCTTTTCCCATCATCTGCAGAAGATCATGCATTCTTCCGGCCAAACATGCACTCATTCTTCCAAAAGCCCTTTTGTACCACATATCTACTTCAATAACCCAAGGTCTGACATGTATTTGGCGTACCGTGGCTTCTCGCCATACCTATCCTCCATACCTATGATTTGGACCCCTACATCAGCGTTGCTAATGCAAGAGAAGGATATTCTTACTAACGAAAACGAGAATCAATAACCCGTGCCAAAATGCGGGTTGGCAGCATGAAGTAGCAAATACCCTGAACCAATCGTGCTTTGATCGGTTGCAAAACCATGTTCGGCCATGCTACATTCCTGAGTGCATCTAGTGTTGCTAACCGAGAAATCTTTGAGAGCCAGAGGAACAGTTCGTTAGGACTTAGCCAAATTCTCGGCCTTCTTACCCACTTGTTCAATCAGCTAAAGTTTCCAATGAACCCACTACTTCATGGTTTTTTCGACTTAGCCAAATTCTCTGAACCATCATTTTTTACCACAGCAAAAAGCCCCTCAGCTCACCCAGCATTCCGGAATATGAAAGAAACGCTTCGGGAGCCGGGGAGCTAATTCGTTGCATATGCATCAGTGTGGGCTGCCTCTGTGTAATGGAAAACAATGCAAGAATGAGCAGCGAACAACATTCAAAGAAAAGCAGCAACACCTACTTTTAGAAGGTCCAGAGAAAATGCCTTCTGATCCATGTTGCAATCTTATCTTATCTTGAAAAATTACTGTCTGCCGTATACAAGGATGTGGCGTCATCGTAGAAAGACTGGACACCTTCCTCCCAACAACTTTCCACTTTGTTGTGTCCAGGTGGGCAACCCAAAGAAACATGTAAATTTACTGAACGATGGACCAGGACGGCTAAGCAACGGATGGCTAGTGACGTGCCAGTGTGAATTGTTTGCTTGTGTCCCGACCAGCAACGGACAGGGACCTAATCTGCTCATGTGTTCGTTTCAACATGAAATGAGGGAATTCCCACTGGTCGGGTGAGACAGCCCAACCTCTGCAAATGCGGTGGAGGTTTTTTGCCCTTGGCACTGGTGCCCCAAGTCCAGTGCGTCCTCAAACAAATACCCTCCATACTTCGTAAACTACCATCGACTAATGTGACTAAGTTTCCCCACCCTTGTGTCAGTTCTGCCTGGTTCTTCGGGGAACCAACCCAACGTTATGATCGGCTTTTCACGTCCACAAGCACGTCCACAAGATACATGATGCCATCGACACACCTGTTGCTAGCTTTCAGCCCCCGACACCAAATGGCTTGTTGTTGCGGAAGAGTCACTACCTTCGGCACGCCTCAGTAGGCATTCACTCCTCAGCAAGCATTCACACCTTTGGTTGCCAGCCTACCTTTGGACCGTGATCGGCTCTCCAAACCATTTGGGGCATAGCCTTCGGCTAAAATGCGACTTGGCATCTTCCTTTCCCATCATCTGCCCAATGTTTGGTACTCCTTCGGCTAAAATGCGAGCATTCAGCCTCAAAAGCCACAGCCGCCTCATGCCTTGACCGGGCGTGAGCCTTTCCCACGTGGCGGCACTCTAGGCCCTGCTTTGATCGGTTGCAAAACGATGTTCAGCAGCGCTAGGTTCGAAAGTACACCTTGCGTTGCTAACCGAGGCAAATGAATCACCAGGCAAATAGTCTAAGGCATGCCGAAGGCATCCATACACTCTCGGGGAGACACAGGACAGAGCCACACGTTGATCGGCCAGCTAGTACAGCCACTACAGCTAGTACGGCCAGAGCTACAGCGAGACTAGTCCCTATATATGTTTCGGACAGTGCGCCTAGCATTGCTAACACAGGTGAGACAGCCCAACCTCTGCATATGCGGTGGAGGTTTTTTGCCCTTGGCACTGGTGCCCCAAGTCCAGTGCATCCTCAGACAAATAACCTCCATACTTCGTAAACTACCATCGAATGATGCGACTAAGTTTCCCCACCCTTGCATCAGTTCTGCCTGGTTCTTCGGGGAACCAACCCAACGCTATGATCGGCTTTTCTGCTATCTGCGTGATAGCAGGCACATCCACAAGATACATGATGCCATTGACACACCTGTTGCTAGCTTTCAGCCCCCGACACTAAATGGCGTGTTGTTGCGGAAGAGTCACTACCTTCGGCACTCCTCAGTAGGCATTCACTCCTCAGCAAGCATTCACGCCTTTGGGCCGTGATCAGCTCTTGTCTCCAGACCATTTGGGGCATAGCCTTCGGCTAAAATGCGACTTGGCACCTTCTTTTCCCATCATCTGCTGAAAGTCTGGCACTCCTTCGGCTAAAATGCAACCTGGCGCCTTCTTGTCCCATGATCTGCCCATGGTTTGGCACTCCTTTAGCTAAAATGCGAGCATTCAGCCTCAAAAGCCACAGTCACCTCATGCCTTTGCCGAGCGTGAGCCTTTCCCACATGACGGCACTATAGGTACATTCCTTCAGCTAAATGCGACCAGGCGCTTTCTTTTCCCATCACCTGCCGAAGATCTGGCACTCCTTCGGCTAAAATGCGACTTGGCGCTTTCTTTTCCCATCACCTGCCAACGATCTGGCATTCCTCCGGCCAAACATGCACTCATTCTACCAAAAGCCCTTTCGTACTACATATCTACTTTAATAACCCAAGGTCTGGCACGTATTTGGCGTACCGTGGCTTTTCGGTTTCGCCAACCTGCCTTCCATACCTATGATTTGGACCACTCCATTAACGAAAATCTGTAAACCCGTGCCAAAGTGCGGTTTGGCAGCATGGAGTATCCAAAGCTCTGAACAAATCCTGCTTTGATCGGTTGCAAAACGATGTTCAGCAGCGCTAGGTTCGAGAGTACACCTTGCGTTGCTAACCGAGGCAAATGAATCACCAGGCAAATAGTCTAAGGCATGCCGAAGGCATCCATACACTCTCGGGGAGACACAGGACAGAGCCACACGTTGATCGGCCAGCTAGTGCAGCCACTACAGCTAGTACAGCCAGAGCTCCAGCGAGACTACTGTCCCTATATATGTTTCAGACAGTGCACCTAGCATTGCTAACACAGGTCAAATCGCGAACCAGAAGTGCTAGAGGTCTGAATTTTGGAAGGTAGATAGGTGTTTTCATGGCGGTCTAACAAGCCTAACCCCATCAAAATCGGACGAATAGTTTTCAAGCTGTTCGGGAAACAAACCTGCGACCAAGAAAAAACCCTGCGACGGCCCCCTGGACGGTCGGCTTTTCCCGCGTACACTCGAACCAGCATTGCTAACGCAGAAAAAAATGAGAAGTTGTCGGATCGCAGCTAAAATCGGATTGTGCCCGGTGAACGATGATAGATAGACGGCCCCGGAAGATGGGCTCCCTGGCCCCAACCCTGTTTAGCTGGCATCCTAAGTCACACTTTTCGTAGCACTACGGAAGGTACGGAAAATCGGTCAAACTGTTGGGGCTCAACAACTGGCAGTCTAAATATCATTGAACTCGGTGTCAGAGTACCGCTCACCCCCGCACACATTTTAAGCCCAACCACAAGTCTGTGAAACCTCTGTGACCTGACTATTTGAAGAAAAACCTGCGACGCTACTTGGAAATAGCATTGCGAGATGTAGGGCCACTGGGTTGAATGGTCGGGGCTCAAAAACTGGCCGTGTAATAATAATACAAAATTAATACAACTTTATTAACAACAAACAACATGCAATTGTTGTAAAGGGTAACCAGCAGGATCAGAAGATCAGTAACGCGGTGCCCAAACAATGAAACAACACAACAAGATAATTACATAAAAATACCATTCCGAAGGTATTATGTCAATAAGTAATGATTATTAAAATGTTCTATATAGGAAGCCAGAAAGGTCGCAACATTTCAGCCTATGCATGAAAACCGAAGGGTTGGGGGACTGGACAACCCAGTCTGGCAGAGAATTCCATACATTTACCACCCTGCATGAGTAAAAAAACTTACGACTATTATGTGAGAAACGCCCACTACCAGCTTCCATGGATGCCCTCTTGTACGCTTGCTATTCCGTAATTCAAAGAATTTACAGGGATTATGGCCCAGATTTCCGCATAACATAGCATAGGTCAATTTTAAATCGGCCCTTAGCCTACGTAGCTCGAGTGACATAAGACCCGTCAATGCGAGCCTATCTTTATATGGTTTTGACTGAAGCCCAGTTAATGATTTGACAAATCGACGCTGCATAGATTCGTCTAGGTCCACATCCTGTAACAGATGTGACAACCAGATCTCTGGCTTGCGTACTCCAAGATGGGAACAACGAAAACCTTAAAGCCCATACAAGAGTTTTTTCTATTGCCAGTTTTAAAGAATTTTTTTTTTATCATCCATGCACGTTGCCTGGCACTTTTCACAATCATAGTACAATATGTTCTAAACTTAAGGTCAGTTGTTAGCCAGAACCCAAGGTTCTTGGTGCTGTTTACACGATTTAGCTTATGTCCAGCGGTTAGGGTATAATCCCGAATTAAGTTACTGGTACCCAGGGTTAAGATATTACATTTATTGGATGCGATTGGTAGTTGCAATTTTTGGGACCACCGATAAAGATGATTGATTTCTACCTGGAGTTTATTATGTGTAGAATCATCGAAAACCGGCGACGATTCAGTGACATCATCCGCATATTTAACCAGATTTGTATTGGGATCCACAAATTTAAGTTCATTTAGGAAAAGTATAAAAAAGAAGAGGACCCAAGACAGAGCCCTGTGGTACTCCACTTACCGTAGTAGAGTTAACTGATTTAATTCCTTCCAACTCCACCCATTGGGATCTTCCTACCAAAAAATCATTCAACCATTCTAACAGTTTACCTCGGAAACCAAAATGCTCCAAAACTACCAAAAGCTTGGAATGAGTCACAGACTCGAAAGCCTTTGCAAAGTCAATGAGGACGACATCAATGGGTATCCCGGTATCCAACAAGGAAGTCCAGTCGTCTAATAGTGATAAAAGTAAACTTGATGAAACTCGGTGTGAAAAAAAGCCCTTGTCCGTACGCACATTTCAAGCCCATCCCCATGTCCGTGACACCTCTGTCAGGGGCGCTATTAAAAAAAAAACCTGCGACGGCCTCTTAGATGGTTGGCTTCTCAAGCATACACTCGAAACCATCGTTGCTAACGCAGAAAAAATGAGAAGTGTTCGGATCGCAGGCAAAATCGGCTTGTGCTCGTCGGACGATGATATATGTACAGCCCCAGAAGATGGGCGCCCAGGCCCCAACCCTGTGGTGCTGGCGTCCTAAGTTGCACTTTTTGTAGCATTATGGAAGGAACGGAAAATAGGTCAAACTGTCCGGGTTCAAAAACTGGCCGTCTAAACATCAAGAAACTTGGTATCAAAGTAGCCCTCATCCCCCCGTACATTTTAAGCCCAACGACAAGTCCGTGAGACCTCTGTGAGCCGAGCTATTCGGAAAAAAAACCCGCGACATCACTTGGAAATAGCATTGCGTGTGGTAAGGCCACTCGGTTAAAATAATGTACGGGGTTCAAAAACTCGCCGTGTAAACTTGATGAAACTCTGTGTGAGAAAAGCCATCGTCCGTACGCAAATTTCAAGCCTATCCCCATATCCGTGACACCTCTGAGAGTGGCGCTATTCGAAAAAACCCTGCGACATCCCCCTAGATGGTTGGCTTCTTCCGCGTACACTCGAAACCAGCATTGCTAATGCAGAAAAATGAAAAGTGGTCAGATCGCGGCCAAAACCGGCATGTGCCAGGGGGAAGATGCTAGATGGACGGTCCAGAAGATGGGCGCCCTGGCCCCAACCCTGTGGTACTGGCATCCTTAGTCGCATTTTGCGTAGCACTACGGAAGGTTTCGGAAAATCGGTCAAACTGTCGGGGCTCAAAAACTAGCCCTCTGAACATCATGAAACTCGGTGTCAAGAGTAGCCCTCATCCCCCGTGCACATTTTAAGCCCAACCACAAGTCCGTGAAACCTCTGTGAGTGGCGCTATTCAGAAAAAAAAACCTGCGACAGCCCCCTTGATGGTTGGCTTCTCCCAAGTACACTCGAAACCAGCGTTGCTAACGCAGAAAAAATTAAAAGTGGTCGGATCGCAGCCAAAATCGGCTTGTGGCCGGGGACGACGATGATAGATGGACGGCCCCGATGATGGTGACCCCAGAAGCAACAGCACGCGGGATGATGGACACGTGTTGGACAGACAGTTAAGAGTGCCTTGCTTCACAACAGCAGTGCCCCATTATGGGAAATTAGAGAAGCTGAAGGTGATGGGTCTCCTGTATTAATCAGGCAAACCCGACCAACAGAAAATTTAATGCATTGCCCACTGAGATGCGAGCTGGGAAACGGAAAGCAATAAAATCTCCTATCTGTGAATCCAAAGCTTTACAGCCTGTTATTGCGGGCTGCTCGAAGCGTGTGAAAAAAAAAGCCCGATAAATTGAATTTGTAATTTAACCAACTAAGATGAGATTGACACAGTATGGGGGAAGCTGTATTCCGTTGTGCAGTCTATGTTAACCGTCAGCCTAACTGAGGGCTGGGTTTTAAATTGTGCCAGAGGTTTGCGCCCAGTATTGCTAACCATTACATGTGTTGGAAATTGATCTAACCATTTTAAGCTTTGCCGTGCTGGCAAAATGTGTTTGGCAATGTTGGATGTGGCGAAAATTAATTCTCTGGTTTTAATCCATTACATGTTTTATGTATTTCTCGGGCCGAGAGTGTCAGCAAGTGTGCTATGGAGCACAGTACTAGCAGCCTGATTGACATAGCATCGACGTCTTTTAAAGCTGATGATTCATCTCGTGAGGGTCCAACTA
Organism: Lithobius niger; assembly: GCA_023313725.1. NCBI lineage: Eukaryota > Metazoa > Arthropoda > Chilopoda > Lithobiomorpha > Lithobiidae > Lithobius > Lithobius niger. Next base: position 40,365 of record JAHWFP010112780.1, read on the forward strand.
ATAAATTTTGATACAACTTCAAAAAGTGAAAATGCAGCTGTCAGATGTCCATTGTGGTTTGCAAAACAAATTTGGTCACAAGTCGCATAATTTCATGGGTTGTTCCATACTAGTTTCTGCTTGGTTGGCAGGAATTCTAAAAGATCTTAAAGAAATCAACGCATTTTTCAGGCTATTTAAAACATTTTTGCAATGCTCGTTTCCTGAGCTTTCACAAATGGATGAGCTATTTTCTTTGAAAGTGCACCTACAATAAAATAAAATACAATTCCTTAAAGTTACAGTGCATTTAACAATAAAAAGAAATATATGTCTTACAGGTAAAAATATTTTCGTTTAGGTAGACAATAGATTTTTTCTCTTTTATTTTTATTCGCCAGATGTACTATCGTGTCGTCACCATTTGTGGCACGGTCAATAGTTAGCATTACTTTCCCTTGCTGTTAACCCATCCCATTGTAGCTAGAAATACTCACATACACCACATAGCCTTAGAAGTGTGTTGCCGTACTAGACTGCCATAACCTGCTCTGACTATCGTGTGACAATAACCATGTAATCTGTAAGAAGTGATAAGAAGCCTTAAATAATAAATGATAAATATCCAGAATTTGCTAGCCTACGATGTGTCTGTTATAAAGTTATTAGCCCAGGTATAGAACCCATGAGTATGCACAACAGCATGCTTCACAATAAACAACATAATCAAACCGGAAAATAAAATCATCCTTTTGGGGGGGAAAGCACACTGATACTACGAAAGTGTATGAATAGCTCTTCCATACTAACCTATGCACACCGTAATAGCAAGAAACATGCAGGAAAATAAGTTCGCCATTTTCTTCTGCATTCGTTTAGTTGTTTTAAGGGGACTGCTCTGTCAAATGAGGTGTGCACCATGAGGTGTAACGTGTATGCTGTAAAATGACGTCAGCAACATAAAAAGACGTGTGTGCAGTAAATAGAGGTGTGTGACGTAATATGAGGTTGCTACGCATAAATTCTGCTACATACATAACTAAATTTTTTCGTGGTAATGTCAATAGGTGCACCGATATTTCGAGGACAATGTTAACCTTCGATTATTTTAGGTTTCATGATGCAATTTAGTGACTCTCACTCAATATTCTTGGATGGATACACTTATAAATTCTAATTTTTAAATGCGTTAACAGCTTGTATTAAATAAATATGATTGCTTAAATCCTATTTTCATTGCCTTAGAGAATTTCCCAACTCATGGAACTAAATCAACGACGTATGACTTGTTAAACTGCTTTCCTGAAACATATATGCTTAAGTATCACTGTGTACCAAATCACCCTATGCATGAATTGTGCACAGGCCTTACATGATCCGTATCAACAGAACTCTTAAGACCATGTCACTAAGCAAGGAAAACTAGCCAAGTCCCACTGGACACAATGAGCCATGTGAAGGGTCACCGAGGACCCAAACAATGTAAACAACACAAGCCAATGGTCAGAGTGGTTATCTGCCAGTCCAGTGAATGCAGGATCGAATCACGCTATCGACTAAGGAATTAAAAAAGACCTAGTTAAAAAGTGCTCTGATGATGCAAGAGAACTGTATTCAGGTGACTTTGGAGTTCAATATTTCTAATTTTAAGACCAAATGTTAAACTAAAGTTCCCAGTCAAATACTTTACTGAAATGCAAACCTGAGAAAGGGACCAAACCAACGAAACTTGAATTCAAAGAAAGGTACCCCGCAAGACAATCTTTCTAAAGGAGATACAAAAATATTGGATTACTGGAAAGAATGCTTTATTTGATTAAAAGTATTGCTGAAGATATTACAATGCATTACAATGTAAGCCTGTGTATGAAGCCAACTTATGTAAACATTTTGAACGGATTAGGCCCATTCATGGATAGGAGAGGGTTACAGGTTACGATTTATTCTATACTTTACTCTTTATTGAACCAGTTTAATTGCTGAAGCACTTTACAAGAAGGCGGTACTAGTCAGATATGATAAACAATTAAAACATATTTAAATATTTCGATAGACTTTTCAATGCAGTAACAGTGATAATAATTAGGTATATATGACAGAAAATATACTAGCAAAAACGTGAAATATTCCATACCATACAAGAAACATGCACAAAATAGTTACAAAATTTATTGAGTCCACGCAGAAAATGGAGTGCACTGATAGTGCACGTTGCTATTTACCAGCGTGGCCTCCAGTAGTTTATTGTCACTACACATTTTATGTATTTTGTTAGTCAGGAAGTACACAAAGTCCACACATCTATTACAAGTTGAGGTAGAACTGAGAGACATATATTGTCTGGGTCGTTGAACTCACCAGTTCTTTGCACCGAAATGGCTTGCATTAATGTGATCTTTTGTTAAAGGTTGTCTTTGATATTTCCAACTGAGAGTTACCTTGTAAATGCATTCTGAAAATATGTTGGTTGTTTCCTTCTTGAGAGATTTTTACTCAAACAAGTAAATCTGGTTGAGCTCATTGTTATTAATTTTTTCGCAATGAGTATTTATGAGTATTGTGACAGTTGATCTTCTTACTTGCAATAAACCTTATTGTATATTGTTGTCTCGCTTTTCATTGTAATGAACTACGACGTTAGGTGGAAAACAAAAAAATCCTTCCTCTTTATTTTTCAAACGTTGTCGCTTCTAAGGTAAAAAGGTAAGATGAGAATTTTCAACCATAATTCTTCAATGTGTTATGTCTTGGCTCGTATGCTGTGCAAGCTGTTGGCCTGTTAGCAATGTAGCACGACCCAGGACTTTTATAGGATTTTTGCAAATACCGTGTCAAACAGTACATTGTAGTTGAAGAAATTAATTTTTACTAGCTAGCTGAGATTCGTATCTATTACCGATGTGAGGAGTAATTAAGTTGTTTGCAGGCACCTGGTATATGTATCTACTTTCTTGATTTTGATATCGGATACACGAGTTGATCTTACATAGACTCTAGATGCAAAAACAGCAGTTTTACCAATTTTTCATAAATGAAGAGCGAATGTTGAATCGTAACCATGCTACAGCAGCATAATTCATACCTCAGTTGTATACATGGTAGCAGGAAGTGGAATTCTACACAGCAGTTCTGTGCCGTGACTTTTTGCTCAAATTACAAAAAATCTACAGTTGTAACAAATGGTATTTCCCACCATGAGATACTTATGCAATTTTATACACCCACTGTAAGCCAGCGTGATTTGCAACCAATTCTTGCCACAGATGTCTCAAAGGCATTCAAATATTGTGAGGACCCAAAAATTGCACAATTTGGAAACTGGAATTCTTTTGCCAAATCGAAGAGAAAGGATGGTTTGTAGACGTTTTCCTGAAAAATCCTCCTGACCCACAAGTGCACAATTCACAGCGTGATTTGCAACCAATTCTGGCCATAGATGTCTTAAAGGCATTCAAATATTGTGAGGACCCAAAAATTGCAAAAACTGGAAATTGCAATTCTTTTGCCAAATCGAAGAGAAAGGATGGTTTGTATACGTTTTCCTCCCGACCCACAAGTGCACAATGCCTGCTGATCAAAGAATGAAAACTAAAAGAACACCAGTACAAGTTAATGCTGCTAATGAGGACGATATCTCAAAATATGTTCCTACATTTATCAGTCACACTAACCCAGAACTTGGTACTCACTACATGTCACCAACACATAAATGGATAAAATGTACAAACTGAACCCCTTTAACTGAAGTTTCTACAGACTCTGGAGAGAACGTAATAACTTATACGTAACTAGACCAAGGCCTAAAGGATGCCAACCAACAAACCGGATATGCACTTACCGAAGCCCAAGCATGCCATTATTTGCTTACTGCAAAAATTCGTAACCAAGGTTTGAATATGGTTCAGTCATTCTCAGAGGAGTAAGGCGTTTGAATCTTAACAGAGATCATGCCGTCCTCATTGGTCCCGTAACTACCATTCAAGCTGAAAGTACCAAGCAACAATCTCTCTCAAATATTCATGAATACTAACAGAACATGTACGTACTCCCTTTGTCTCAGTTTCCGAGCTAATGAACTAAACCTCAACAGATGATTACCTTGCAACAACAAACAATGAGCCAGCAAATATTCTCGCCAATTTCAACAACTTCATTTAAAGAATTGGTGCAAGGCAATGAAGATGTAATTTAAAATTTCTAACCTATATGGAGGCCATTGTCAAGTCTGAACATTAGGCCTCAATGGCAGCCTAAAATTTTAAATGCTCTCAACAATTTCAAGTGCCAATTCAATTACCTAATTCTCTGTCCTTCAAAACACGTAAAATATTAACTTCTAGTAACAAAATGTGAGCCAGTATACTAACACTCAAATTCAGTTCCTGTTTACTTTTATGCAAGAACATCAAAGGTCACACTTCAAATTTAAACCCATTAGTATTAAAAAAAACGCGTAAGCGTTTAAATACGGATGTAAGCCTTAAAAAACTTAATGCCCTAAAAGAACAGATATTAGAAGAAGACATGTATACCAGAAGCGTCGTACTAATACGTGTAAAAGAAGCTCCAGCTTGTTTTTTTGGTCACTGGCGATTCTTTTACAAGTATTAGTGCGACGTTGATGGCTTACATGACTTTTTCTAATATCTGTTCCTTTAGGGGATTAAGTTTTTTAAGGCTTACATTCGTATTTATACGCTTACGCGTTTTTTAATACAAATATCCATTATTTTTTCCCTTGTTTCAGCAAGAATAACACAGAAAAGAATGCTGTTATCACCTTAAAATACTTAATATAGGGGAGCCTTTTTAATACTCAATTTTAAGAGATATAAAAATTGAAAATCGTTTTTTTTGGTTCGATCTTCAGGTGTAATACACAGATGTTACGAGCCAGAATTTAGGCTATTGATGAACATCGAGCTAGAAGCCATGAAATATGGTACACAAGTCAATTCTTAGCTTATAAATTGTGCTAGCTATGGAATCTCTAGAGATACCCCTGAAGGCCTCTTCCTGTGCCCATACCACACTCACTTGTATGATGTTATTTACCAACAAATTCTTGCTGATCGTGCTAAAATGTGAATTATTGGTACACAAGACATTCTTCACAGTGCAAATCGAGCTAGAATTTGTTGATCATCAACCTCATGGAGAGGACACCGGGAAGTACTGGGGTTGGGTGTATATCATGGGGTTCCATATGTAGTTAGATTACTACTGCTACAATGCATGTTTTTAGTACGTTCAGCAAAAGTTTGTTGGTCATTGATGCTTCATGGGGTGCACAGGAGGGGAGGAGATATAGGGGGAGGCTTTGGTGGTATTTCATGGGGATCCATGGCTGGTTTAATTTCTACTGTCCAGAATGATTGGTGCACCAAAATGCATGCTTTCAGTACGATCAACAAGAATTTTTTCGGGTATCAACCTCATGGAGTGGGCATAGAGAGGAAGCACTGAGGGGCCTTGAACGATTTTGCGAAAGTTCCTTAGCTAGTTTGATTTCTACTGCTGTTAATGCCCTTTTCGGCGAAGGAAAGCCCAGCTAAAACAATAAGCAACAATGTAAAAACCCATTGTTGCCGGGAAAGCCCGCTCTTTCATCTGAAGGCGGGAAAAGTGCGGGCATTCCCTAGGGAATGCCCGGGGTTTGAAAAACAGCTTATTTTAACAAAACAAAACAAAAAACACGTTTAAAGTAACAAACCACTACATTACTATGCCGTTACGTTTATAAAAGATTACGTAATGATTGTAAAATGGGAACAGTTTTTAATCACCAAATGTTTCACCGGGTTTTCATTGGTAACACTCCGGCCTGATACATTTGCTACGACGTTCAAAATACCGATAATTGCTTGTACTTTTCTTGTAGTATCGTAAGGATTTCAAGTTACGGTGGCCAGTTCTTTGCACAATGAGCTGCTCTTCTACGTTGGGACGATATTCAAAGTTGTTGCTGACACGAATGTTGTGATTGCTTAATTAGCCATCCAACTTAGCAATTGGCATCTGTTGCAACATTTTTGACGATGTTGCCCGAAACATTTTTACCCACGGGGCAGTTGTAGTACAAAATGTA
>JAHWFP010112783.1:0-12216 GCA_023313725.1 Lithobius niger
TGTTCCCGCAACTTGTCTGCTTGCATCCCAGGGCTAAAGACCGGTGTGCTTTGCACCGGGGACGTGCGGGGTTGAAGCCAGACGGCTAGGGTAGTTGCTGGTGTTGAAGAAATGCAATGAGGTTTTTGCGTCTGCATAAATGTCTGGTGTTTCAGCCTCAATTATAAGGGGATATGTATCGGACGATAGAAGGTGGCACCTGTCCCTGTACCATTCTTTCATAAAATTAAAGTGAATTGGAACATTACATGCTTATATTGTTCCAATACACAAAACCCTTTATGTACGGGTCTTCTATAGGGTCACCTTAAGTTTGTACATTTTAAAGAAAACCAAGTTAGTACTCAAAATGTCAAAATAATCCAAGGAGGGTAAATTGATCAACCTTAATGCCCTGGCCTCGTCAACAGTCAATTTGATGTTTAATTGTTTCCTCACATTGTCCATACTCTTACCATAAATGCTGTTACTAAAAAATGGATGCATGTTCTTCTAAAACTACGTCATAGCAGCCTTCCTCTTCTCTGTGTCGAAATCAGTAATAGGCTTAAGCCACGCTCGTTCCATAAACTTGATCCCTTCAGTAACTCTAGTCAACACAACTCCTTGCGTCTGATAATAAACTAGATACTTCTAATAAGAGACATAATCCTTGTATAGACTTGTGTCTTATCTTAAAGGCGGGACAAATTTATGAAACGATAATGGAACAAGATTGACATTAAAAGGCGACAACACAAATGTTTTTTGATGTGTTATTTTGATTGTTATTTTCGTGTATTTTGCAGTTAAGGGATAATTAGCATTTGTAGCGTGTAGCGTGTCTGGGTACTGCATGTCGACCTGCAACAGGTATCCAGCTGTGCTACCCTCGGGAAAAATCAATACATTTAGGATGCCTACTCTTCTTCAAGTCTCTTAAAGTCCGAATAGGATAACGGGTTATTCAAACAATAGCTGTCCAAGTTTGTTGCATCGTAGTATACAATGTAAGTAGTCAGTTAATTGGGGTCAAATCCAGTAAAAGAGGATTATTTCCTTTGGCTTCCTGCTTAGGAATAACGGACACTCCGCCCCATATCCCATTACTAAATAAATTATACGTCATGTCATTGCTGACAAGCAACTGTAGTTTAGCTCCAGTCATACACATATCAGGTTCCATCTTAATCCAGGTAACGTCTAAACTTGGGAGGACCTGAGTCATACAAATGGTCCTAAAATGTTCGAAGCCATCAGCAACAAATGCAACTCCACTAAGACATAGAGGTCGTGATAGGAACCTAGCGCAGTGCAACTAGTAGCTTCCCAAATGGTACAGGCATTCCAATAATCTTCACCCATAATGCGACTTAGTTAAATGTGAGTAAAAAGCATCAGTGGGAGGAAATTGAATTTTTTCAAAATTATTAAATCATTTAGTATCATCTTCAAGAACTGATGAGTGTTGGGAAAAACGTGTGCTAAAATGGAATACTCGTTTATAGTGTCTACCAAATTACCGAGAGACGACGACAAAAATAGATAAGAATCCATAAATTGATTAGCCATGAAATGCTCAGTGTTTTGTGGTATGACATAAATCTTAGTATTACTGAAATACTTTAAACCTCTGTGGATTAAATGTGAACCATAATTTTTCAAGTTGTGCATTACAGCTGGAAACCTATTTTAAAACTTATAACTAAGATTGCACTTGTTGTGGGTCACTCCCCTGTCGTGCCCAATAAGCTGACAATGGTCTTGCACCTTAATGTTGAAGGCTTTGTTTACGAATGGTTTATCACAAATATGACAATGCATTGCCACAGTAAAGTTTCTGGTAACTTTATCAATGAGTAAAAGTTGTACAAATTCGGATTTAATGTACTTAATGATGTCATAATCGCTCTCTATTGACTTGATAAACTTATCCTTGATAAACTCCCCTGTTTACAAGTTTTGAATGAACCTCATCACTAGGACCCATGACTATATAGGCAAACCAACAATGGATGCAAGATTGTGTTTTAAGATTTAGAGAACACGATAGGCTTGGCTGGCAAGCATTCACTGGTGCCAATATAGTTTCAAAGTCTGTTTAAGTGATGTAATGATGACTTAAGTGTCTATCAGAGTGCATATAATCCATGATTGGTTTTTTGGCATAACCGCATGTTGCACATTGTAAGAACTGTAAACAGTCAAATGTTTGTTTAAAGAGTCAACGTGACGAAACGGAAAAAGGCAATATGGGCAAATGTGTCTCGTATTTTCAGGATGAGCCAAAAGATTAAAGTCCTTGCTGTAGCAGTAGTGCTGCACCCAGAGCAAGAGTAGCTTCACCTTAGGGTAGTTCACACAGTTACTAAGGGGAAATATTGTGATCCTTGTACCCATATGTGATCAACCTGTATATATCATCCACCGGAGTAGTTAAATTATACTACTTATACCAGTAAAATGAGGAATGCAATTGTATCGTGCACATTGATTAACCCTGCTAGGATTATGTGGAACTAGATAGAGTCCAGCCAAAATGGAAAAAAAAAGAAGCACTTGTTATTGAAACATTTTGCAGCATAACCACAGCATGTTTATCCACTAAATAGTTGTCCAATAAAATGGTCCACATCCACCGGAGTGAGGAGTGTACTTGCCCACATCACGTCGCACGCACCATTTTTCACACAACCCAACCTCAGTAGTATTGATAAAAAAATGTCCAACCGGTGGAGGATTTTTGCAATGGCAGTATTAATTGCATGTTGTATGTCATCAGGACTAAGGATGGTTAAGACCGCAGGACAAATCTCTCCTTCAGGCTGGGTTTTTCCAATAAGAGTGTGAGAAGAAAAAATCTGAATTGTAAGTGCCAATCTTGCAACACGGCATTGCGTTTGCATGAATGAGTCTTCCATTTCAAATACCTGCTTAGAATTGCAGCAGGTGAGATGATGTTGATGGTGAAGTCACAGGTTGAGTCCCGGGGTAAATGAAGCTCAGCAGGTATGGCAAATAAAAGGAGCTGGCAGTATGGCATCATCTTAAATGCCTTGATAGACTTATAGCACAGGCACACGTCTTTTTGCAGACGAGCAGCGATTATCTATTTTCTAGAAATAAAAGACCAAAATAAAAAGCCGTCAAATTGTCACAAGTGTTTATGGGCAAGCAACAGAAAGGAACCAACCATAGGCCTACCTTAAAAAAGTAAATAAAATAAAATAAAATAAAGAAATAAAAGAAAAAACAAAGAAAACCTAGCAGTTTCACAATTCAATTCATTCGCATTGAGCCTTTACAAAGTCGTATGCAAACTGATATGGGAATGCCTAGGCTTTAAGAGCAACAACTATAGTGTTGGCAGAGTGCCCCGAACACCACATTAATATGAAATAAATACAATAATGTCCACACACTCAAGTGTTGTAGTATTAAAACTGAACGTCGTTACTCAACCACTTCTTATTTAAGTAATTAACCGTTGAATACGACAAGGGCGGCCGAGGCAGACTGTACTGGTCGAAATATATGAAGGAGCCCAATGCAATCCAGTGAATGCCAGGTCAATCGCAAGTGTTCAAATTGATGATGCCCCATCCTCGAAGATTCGGCACATGATTTGAAGGAAAGGAACCAAAAAATGAAGCGCACCTAGGTCTCAAAATGGGGTTAATGTGTTAAATGTTCATTCCTTGGATAACACGTTTCTTCTCTCGTAAGTTCCAAAATGGCTTCTTGTTTGCCAAGAGTCAACATGTTAATGGTTTGGGGTAAATCAGCAGAAAATATTAGCTCAGTTTTCACACTGTTCTTTACTAGGGACACATGAAAGGGGTCGTCAGCATAGTGGTCGACTGTGAGGTTGAAGCGGAATAAACAATGTTCATTCGGGAAGCTCTCATAGGTAACACCGTTCCCAAACATTATACATTGACATACCTAACCGCTATACATAGACATGTATTTGTTATTGTCAAAGTCAAAAGTAAGTGGTTTTCCATTAAAAATTTCACCATCAATGGAAAGTGTTTTGGAGTTGAGGCCAAAGTTTTCAAAATAGATGGGAACCTTCGAGTAAATGCTGTTATAGGCTACGTGTCTCGTCATGCCTACAATTACTCGGCCAGTAACATTTCTATTAAACAGGGTAGCGACCTGTCTACTTCTCACCCCCTGCACTAAGTTGGGTCCTAGGTTCCATCTTTCCATAGGTATGGCTGGCGGACGAGGTATCGACCAGAATGCGAGCTTGCGCTAATAAAATGTTTAGTGAAGGCATTAATTTACATACGTGTAAGGCAACATCTAAAAACTCAACAATCGGATTTACGTTGGGACCAACACCGGCAGCATTCATATATAAATGGAACGGGGCTCTGTGTGGAATGAAACTAAACTTTATTTCATTGTATTGCTTAAAACCAAGCTAGGTTGTGTAGCTAGATCGTGGTGAACTCGTGCCATTAATTCAATTGCAGAACTTTTGGTGATAAGAGCCTTTCTCTGGACTGGGATGACCCATGACGGTGAATACAGTTTTCACTTCTGTAGAGTAACTCGGCAGCGTTAGAAGGAAAACCTTTAAGTCGTAATTGTCGTTGGTGCTACCAACTAGTTTTCCATTGAAACAAATGTCCACTTGTGAAAACATGGATGGTAGCCATAAATTAAATACATTAGTCAGAAGACTTATGGCAGATGTCAATTCGGTTCCATTACACTTAAAGAATCGTACCTTGAACTATAATACAGTCTGGGACAGGTCGACGTAATATTCACTTCCAAGTACAGTAAAATCCATCACCCGAATCGCTGACACTGGCGCTACTGGTCTGTACTCTTCGTATTTGATTTTTTGGATCGAAAGTTACATAGGTTGCCCAGGAAACAGGTTCAGAGGGCTCGACGAGCACTCGCAAGAATATGGGCTTAGAATACTCATAATGGTGGCTGGCTAATGATTGGCAGAGTAAGAGCGAAGGTTTACATAGAGTCCCAAACCCTAATCTAAAACTGTTTTGATAGTAGTCATCTTTTTTCCTGACTGTCTTACCTGCACCCAAACATTAACATTTTATCCTCAAGCAGGGGGCCCTCAAACTCGACCCCCTTATAATCCTTTACCTATATCACTCATTACATTACTAGTAGTTTCATTTAACCTATCTCCACTGAGTTTTTAAAGGGTTTCTCAGCAAATAGTTGCTACTATACCCAAGCCTGTGCTGCGGACTCAGGTGCAAGATGATGACGATGAGATAGAAGGAGCCGAAAGGAATAGGGGCCCCAGTATCACCATAGATATCTACAGTAATACTGTGTATAATTTCCGTTAATAATGGATAATACTGCAGTCCGTAAAACGAGGCGTTGCTTTCTTCTTCATGCTAAACCTCTACTTCGACTATTCATAATAAAGACACTTCAAACGTCACCGACAAATTGAATATCGACGGTATCTGTGCATTCCCATGCTAATAGGATTATTGTAATTATCTTGCACTGAACCCCAAACTTCTAATGAGTGGGGAGTTCAGATAAAGTCCATACTATTAAATCCAAATTTTACAACTAACCCACCAATCAAAGTCAGGTATTTACCTTGTCATACCGCCATTGTCTAATATGAAACTTTCTGTAAGTTTTGTTGTGCGACAACCTAAGGTGGGGGGTGATCCCTTGCGGAAAGCTTCGCAGCAGCTTTACTTCTTAAAGCTTTAATTTCATTGTTAATATCTGAGGCTAAATCGTTCAGTGTCCCATAGTACGGTCCGGATCTAAAGCACTTTAATTTAACAGCTGCAACTTTAGAGTTTTGATGTACGAGACTGGGGCATCACTGTCAGTCAATTTTGTCGTGTTTCGACTAGCATTAAAATTATTAAGGAAGGACATTTGACACAAATCTACATCGTACTGCTTCTCTAGAATAAATCGGTTCAGCTAATTGCACTGTATACGTTTGCAAGGTGTTATTAGGATTAAATTCATAGACACACTGCTTTAAGACAAAATCCGTCATTCATATTTAAATGCCCTCGATATCAGTAACCCAGGAATTAAAATAGGGTGAGTAACCTAACCGCTTCATAATATTTTTCGATAGCAGTACTGTTGTCATTTGACACGCACCCAGCATTAGCCATTGTGCCAACCGCAGTTCAAAATATCAGAACTCTTACCAGAAAACGTGGCACCCACAAAAAAGGAGTTGGCCAGATGCTTCAGCCTAGTGTCCATGAGTGACGTCACTCCCACCTCCCACCCCCTTTATATCCATACTTGTGACTATTTATTTTATTTTAATTTTATTTACAAGCAATGATTGATTAGATTGGATGTAACTAATACCTTACTTCGACGCTGTTTGGATCAATTTTTTTATTAAAATAAACAACCTAAGACAAATAAAAACGACCTTTGACTTAATCATGATGTTTATTATAAGAATCATTGTGAAAGTTGTAATATGGTGAATTGTATGGACTGCCGAATACGGATATTATTGGGCAAATCTGAGCGTATATGGATCAGCGAGATCATACACAGTCAATGTGTTTCACGAGCCACCCGAGAATCAGCACGTCGAAGGATGAAACCAACATCATCGGTCAGATTCTCGTGTTGAACCTGGTCGTTTTTGTACATTTCACAGCTTTTTTGGCCAAGTTTTTGTTTTCAGAGGCGTGACACCAAATAGTGCACAGGAAAAAACAGTTTTCAGTATCCCGATGACTGCATTTTTTATAGGTTCTTAAAAAAGCAGGAAGAAATTTAGTCCTTGAGGATAGGGTTCGATAAAATAAGACTCTGCAGGCAATTAATAAATAGGACTCTGCTGGAATTCTGCAGGCAGTCAATCCAGAATGGTGACACACAGATTTTTGTCTGCCGACGAGTATGATAGGCTAGTTCCATACATTAGAAATGTGTCGACAAAAGCCTGGCTACGGCACTGACACCTTTTTGCTATCTTAACTAGGCGAGGTGGTCGAGAAGGTGCGTCCATCATAGTAGCTAGCAAGTGAATGACGTTTTGGCAGCAGATCTAGCCATTAACTTACACAGAGTGTTACATCTCAACAGTCACAACTGGAGCAGGAAAATACCTCCTAACGTTTGTGACATACATCATTTGTAATTATATGAATTCACATTAAGGATGTTAGGGACAATCTATTGGTGCAAACTAAGATGACATTGAGTCCATTCTTCAAAATCATGAAGCTATTATCGCCATACATATTAGCAATATACACATAGTTTGAATTGCAAACATGTAGAGATTGTGAAATGAAAGGCAGTAAAGAAAACAGAATTGAAATAGATCAAGATGCTAAGAAGATAAATTAAAATCAAGCAGGTGTTCCAACCCCTTGGAACTGCACTGCATACCCACCCCCCACCCAGACGCCATAAAAGATATACAAACCAAAGGTAAATGTTTACCTCCAGGGATCAAATATCCCTGTGCATGGGTCTACATAAAGTTCCACCACAGCAGTGTACCTTTACTGCTAAACCTAGAACTCTCAAATTGGTTCCCTGTTGAATCTGTTATCGTTACATTCATTTTTTATCCTGACAACTTTGATTATCTTTGGTGGTTTTCAGTATATTTTCATTGTTTTTTGTCGATTATCAGTGGTTTTATTGTGCACTGTTGGGCATTTATTCCATACCCTGGTGTGTTTACGTTGCAATAGCTGTACCTCTGAAGACATTACAGAATCCTGCATATACCAATACTGAGTTGACTAAAATGGTGATTATGTATGCACAGCAAGCTGAGCGTGTATACAGACAACGCTTCCGTATATCATATATCCCGACGAAGCAAAGTCCACTTGTCATGGAATTTCGAATAGACACGCTCAACACTTTTGGGTCACCACCAATCCACATTAGATAATGTGGATAATCCACAACCAGGTACAGTGGTCTGTGAATGTGTGGTGCAGCATCCACAGTAACCAGATTCTTGGTCCTTTATCCTACTATGGCGACCCAAATGATCAGTGAAATCTTGAACTATAGCAGAATATTAGTATTAAAAAACGCTTAAGCGTATAAAATACGGATGTAAGCCTTAAAAAACTTAAAGCCCTAAAGGAACGGATATTAGAAAAAGACATGTAAGCCATCAGCATCGCACTAATACGTGTAAAAGAATCTCCAGCAACCCAAAACACAAGCTGGAGCTTCTTTTACACGTATTAGTGCGACGCTGATGGCTTACATGTTTTTTTCTAATATCTGTTCCTTTAGGGCTTTACGTTTTTTTTAAGGATTACATCCGTATTTTCTAGGCTTAAGCGTTTTTTAATACTAATATCCCTTATTTTTTTTCTTGTTTTAGCAAGAATAACACAGAAAAGAACACTGTAATCACCTTAAAATAACTGTTACAAGAGAGTCTTTTCCATGGCTGATTCGTTTTATACTGCTAAGAGTGACTTTTGCACCCAATTTCATGTTTTTAGCTTGATCTATAAGAATTAGTTGCCCAAACCCCTGGGAGGCATCACGAGTAAGTTCTGGGGCGGGAGGGGAGGGGGGCACTGATGGCACTTTGGGTATTTCAGTGGGGTCCATGGCTGGTTCGATTTTTGCTGTTAAGAAAGACTTGTGTACCAAATTTATGTTTTCTGCAAAATTTCTGCAAAACTTTGTTACTCCACTTAATGATTTCTGCCCAGTGCTCTACAATAATAATTGCGCTGTCGATGCGAATACTGCAGTAACATCAAAATCGTGTTAAAATGGCCCTGAATGGTGTTAATACCTACATTTTGAGCTGTACAAATTGAAAATTGGTTCATTGGTTCGATCTCTAGGTGAGAGCAAAAGTTCTAACCCATTTTGCTTTCCGTGTCAAGAATAATGTACTTACATTAAAATAGCCTGCGAAAGGCCCTAGGCCTTGTCCATACCTACGTTTTAAGCTATATAACTTGAAAATCGGTCCTGTGGTTCGATCTCCAGGTGAGGACAAAGAGTCCCAACAGCAACATTAATGATTTCTGCCCAGTGCTCTGCAATAATAATTGCTCTGCCGACGAGAATACTGCAGTCACATCAAAATCGGGTTCAAAAGGCCCTGGTCGGTGTTAATACCTACATTCTAAGCTACACAAATTGAAAAACGGTTCATTGGTTCAACCGTTTCAGCAAAAGTTTAAAGCCTTAAAGTTTAAAGTTTAAAGCAAAAGTTTTAGCCTATTTGGCTTTCCGTTTCAAGAATATTGTAGTTACGTTAAAATAGCGTGCGAAAGGCCCTAGGCCTTGTCCAGACCTACGTTTTAAGCTATAGAACTTGAAAATCGGTTCAGTGGTTCGGTCTCCAGGTGAGGGCAAAGAGTCCCAACAACATGAACAACAACAACAACAAGAAATGGCCATGCTGTGGACGTCGAACGGTTTGATTGTTGTCATTAAAATTTGCAATGTGGTGTAATCGTTACGACACGACCCCAAATACCGAATTTCGTTGGTCTATGTCAATTCTGGACGAGACTGTAGGAGTTCAAAGTTTGACGTTTAACATGGAAGTTCATGCTGAGGCTTACATAAGGACCGCTACCGCAGTCCTTGATAATTGGTGAATGGGCTGATAACCTATCGGTTCAGGTTTTAACACAAACCTGGTTTCAACAAGATGTTTGCCCACCTCTCAGGACAAATGCTATCACAGAATTCATGCAGAACACCTTTGGGGAACAGTGTATGGGCCAGTTTTGGAAGGTGCGATGGCCTGTCCGCTCACCAGACTTAAGATGTTGTGACTATTCCTGTGGGGTTATTTGAAGAACGTAGTTTATTCCACCCATCCTCTCAATGTACTTGACCTCAAAATTAGTGCTACAGCTGTGTATCAACAAGTGAACAATAAAATGTTGGAAGGTGTGCATTACAATCTGTACAAACAGCTTTAGGAGAGCGTGGTCATGCAGAGGGAGCACATTGAGCGTATCATTCAGTATCCTGTTAATGGTCTGTTTGTCATCACACAACTGGCATGAGATGAGCACAACATCACCTGTCACTTCTATCACTACACACAACACTACGGTTGGTTTCATAGGGTCTGCAAGGACACATCGCCTTGCAATTGCAACAATGTGTTAAAGTGATATAATCGTGGGACATTTATTTCCATTATTTACACAATCTAAGAATATTGAAATGTTCACTCATTTCAATATAACGGAACATTTATATTTTTTAGTTATGAAGAACTGAAAAATATCTTTGTAGTATCCTTCTGATGTAATATGTTTTCTGAGTTATAAAATAAATACAGAATATAACTTCGTTCATGTCTTTTCGTCTTTTTCTTTTGCATTTGTTATGATATGTATAGTTGTAATGGTCATAAAACTTTCTAGCTCGACTAGAACCTAAAACTCTCTAGCTAAGCTGGAAGTAAAAAGTAAAAAAAAAACATTGTGTATTTCATCTCTCTCATTTACATTTGTTACAACTTTATTTGTATGATTTTTGACGTTCAGCATAGACGCTAGTTTTAGGTTTCTGGTCATGATAGAAAGTTTTAAAACAAAACCAGCAAAAATGATGCCCATATTTAATGAAGGAACAGGAAATGATGTAATTAAAGGAAAAAATGATGTAGCAGAACGGAAATTATGTTATTGACCAGAAGAAGTGTCACCATTACATCGTGCTACAGCATGTTTTCCTGTTCCTCCATAAAATCATGGTACGGTACGTTTTAGTACTACTTCTGCACTGGTTTTTATTTGGTTTTTCATGTTACAATTTACTATTTATGCTGGAATTATTCTTGAACACACACTTCTCATGGCCAGCAAATTCACACTTCTGGTCTTGTGTGCATTTGGAAAGGGAAGGGTCTGGGATATGTACTTTTGTTTATATCCAGTATGGCGTGTAAGCCATTGTTCGAATTTAAGTTTATTCGTCCGCAGTTAATCTTCAAAGTTGAAAAGGACGTACATCACAATATTTCCATTTTTTGTACATGCTTCATTTATTCTGAAATTCTCAAATTAAGACACATTTCACCTTTTACATTTGTTATAGAATTTGCTACTTGGGTAACCTGCTGCTCACGAAGATATACCTAGTTTTTACTTGTTTATTTTATTTATTTATTTTTATTTAAAAATTTTATTTTTAGTTAAATTGTATACCCTGTTTAAAATATAATTAAATATTTTTTTTATTATTGCTTTGTGTTACTTCGCATTTATATTATTTTATTTGATATTTTATTTTGTTTTCTGTTTTGTCTATTTAAGGACAACTACCGTGCCATGGATTGTCATGTAGGTTGACTGTTAAAATTAGTATGCCGTACAACGATTATGACTTTCCAGGAAGTTCAGTGAGTTTGCATGAAATATTTTCTTGAAATACGGACTTACTCCAGCACTGAAATCAAGTTATTTACGAATTTTTTTTTTTAAACTTTTAGGTGAATTTCCTGCGTTCCCCAGACGACATTATTCTATTTCCCTATGATGTTTCCTACTTTGGCGACGTTGGAGTATCGGGTGGTCCTACTAATGTGGCCGTGGTGGCTCCAGTTTTGCAGATCATCGAAGTAAGCTCATTACTAATTGCTTTGTTGTGCAAACTGCATGTAAAGCGTTAGTTCTATTTATTGTGCTGAATCAGACAGACAAGCCTTTTTCACTTGTACTAACCATGTCGTTCATTTTAGTAACTCTAATAGTGACGATCCATGCTTCGTAGAGTTTATTCAATCCCCAGAGCATCATGAAATCGATGTACTGCATTTAGATTGCAAGCTTATTGCATTATTGCTCACAATTCGTTTATCACATTCCTTAGAACAAAATAGGACTCATGTAAAAGGATTTATATATGTGCTTAAACTGTCTTCATTAAAAGGAATCAACGTATTATGCGTAAAATGCCCGATTTTAAACATTTTATACTAATAATTTGAAAAAGAAATACATACTCAATAAATAACATCAATAGCATTATAAAGACACGCATTAGGATCATATTGTACTTGCTGTTGGCCACGGTACGGCATGAGGCTTTTAGTACAACTTCTCTACTAAATCAACCGCAGAACAACTTGTAAATACATAAAAACAGGTTATTTTTAATCCAGCTGGCTAAGAGCTAAGCACGTTTTGCTGTGATTAAATTGTTATTTTCAGAACCATTAGGGTAAAGTGCCCTATTATCGGCCCTGTCCCTAATATCGGCCCT